>RSEF01000013.1:20029652-20078859 GCA_003993805.1 Himantopus leucocephalus
GGGATGCCCGGAGCCTCCCCGGTCCTGGCGCTGGGGGCAGCGGGGGCTCAGCCAGGACAGGGGTGCGGGGACACAGGCAGTGCCACCCGGTCCCCGATGGCGGAGCGGAGCGGGTGGGAGACCCAAAGCACACGGATTGGCAGGGCAGGGCCTCGGGGGAGCTATTTTTGCTGCCGGGCTGAAGGCTTTTGTGTGGCTTTGCTCCTGCTGCAGAAGCAGATCTGGGCTGCTGAGCTCACGGAACGGATTTCTGAGCACTAATTCTCTGTTACACAACAAACCTATTTTCCTCTGACACCGAGCAGGAGCTGCCCTCCCCGCGCCGGCTGCCCCTGCCAGCCCTCCTAGCCCAGCAGCCTTCACCAGCACCCTCTCGGCGGGGACGCACACCCCACAAACCCCCGAGATGGCCAAGAAGGGCCGCACAGCCCACGGGCGGCCCCGCTCCGGGGGCAGACGGGCAGCCTTTCCGCCACGCGCGTGGGACACAGCCTCGACCCAGAGCCCGGCTGGGTCCTCCTCCCCGGGGCCTCCCCGAAAGGCAGC
Source organism: Himantopus leucocephalus (assembly GCA_003993805.1). NCBI lineage: Eukaryota > Metazoa > Chordata > Aves > Charadriiformes > Recurvirostridae > Himantopus > Himantopus leucocephalus. The sequence goes on from RSEF01000013.1 coordinate 20,030,199, forward strand.
AGTGCTGCCCAAATACGAGGCGGGGCTCATTTTAGAAATACTTCTGCAATATTGTCCGGTAAAAATCTGTAAGCTGTTGGTTACCTTATCAAAGCAGCTTTGTCTGCTTATTTCTAACCAAAGCTGAAACTGTTTTCAGCAGAGAACAAACGCTCTGCAGCGTTGCTGTAAGGCAGTCAGCAATGAAAAGACAAGAAGGCAAAGGTCCTCCTTTGGGAAATGGGCTGTATTTTGAGTCTTCTGCTTCAGGAGCTTGGTCGGTACAATCACAGGCGACTCCTTAAAAAACAAGTGGAAAGCCCAGTGTCTTTTGCTATGGGGAAATACTGTAGTAACCTTCAATGGGGTTTTTCCTCACTTTCCCACACGCTTTTCAGAGCAGGATTGCTTCTGCTGGTGCCCCAGGAATCCCCATCTCCCCTTTGGCTTCCCGTGGTACTGCGGACAACGCACGCGATTTCTTTGTGCGTGCTGTGCCCCCTCGCAGGACCACTGCCCCTCTCAGTGTCGGAGCACTCGGCTCGTGGCATCCCCGCGGAGCAGGCATGCCTGCACGGAAGCTGACACTCGCTCTTGGGCTGGATACGCAGCTGGAGGAACACGCAGAGCGTCACCGATTGCAGCAGCCTCAAATAAAATGGGCAAACAGAATTTAATAAGAGAAGCACATAAGTAAAAGCTGGCCCCGAGCAGCACACTGCATCTATCTAAATAAACATGACTGGGACGTGCAGTGCTATCTTCTGCATTTTTATTAAAAACTGACAGTTATTAAATGTCTCCGTTGGAGGATTCGCCTCCAAAAGCCAATGTTGCTTTTCATTTTGAACTTTGATGAACTGTCTCAATTTCGACCCACACATCTGCTGAACTGCAATTGACTGAGGCTGATGCTTCTGAGGGCTGGAGGGAATCAATAAGGGAATGTCACGGGAGAGGTCAAACCCAGCCAGGAGTCACCGCTGGCCGGTGTGCTCGCTCAGGGCGGGAGGGACACAGCAGTACCCAAACAAAGGGAAATGCCAAGGGGGGCTTCTGCCGCCAAGGTGTCAGGAAAATGAATTTTATTTGCTCCTTAATCGTATTCTGATTCTCAGCTGGGAGCTGTCACTGTAGGACTGCGAGACACGGTCGGGAAATGCAAGAATAGAAAGGTGTGTTTTGCTCAGGATTTGGGAAAACTGCCATTCCACATCTCTGAATCTCCAGACAACGACATAAGACGCCTTCTCCACCCATTTTACTCCAGTTTAAAACGAGGTATCAGACTGCAACCGCAGCCCAAGAGTGCAAAAGCAGTAGCTGGTGTGTAATTCCCTATTCCCTCTAGGAAACCTAAAGCCGAAACACAGCCCGGTGCTCTCTGGACGAAGATTACCAGCACCGGGCTCCCGTAACTCGCACCCACTTTGCGCGTGTTGTTCTTGTAACATGATCACGCTTGAAATACTGATAATCTCCTTAATTTCCCACAAGATACTGGCCATTTTCTGAAGAAAACTCAGACAAGAAGGGGAGACACAGACGTTTAGCTATGCAGTCACACAGCACAGCGGCCCTTGCTGCTGCCCATTTCGCCGTCTTTAAGGCAGATACCAAACTCCTTTAGGTCTGTCCCATCTGTGTCTTATTTACAGTGCCGCGCTCAGCACGGAGCTGCCTTCCAGGAACGGCTAGGGCACGAGGAACAGCAACAGGTATTTGCCAGCCCACCCATAAATGCTGTAGGTGTTCGTTCCTGCGTTTTACTGAGCAGTTGCTGATAAGGAGAATATTTCCAGTAACGCCCCCCGACACGTACACGCTGAGCAGGAACCAGCAGCAGCTCACCCATCACATCAGCGCGGGGAGCACCAAGGACAAGCTCCTCACCTGCCCAGCTCACTCCACATTTTGAGGGGCTTTTCTGCACACCCTGACCCTGAGGCACCAACCCCAGTTGCCAACAGGACAGGAGGCTATTTGGACAAACGGCGTGAAGAAACACAGCACTCCAGCTCCCGGCATTGACAGCTCCGTAGCTGCTGTGCCCCGACATCCCAGCAACCCCCCAGACCCACTGCTGCCCAGACATCACCCTGAGGTTTTAACGTGCTCCCCAAAGGCTGTGGGGCCGGGACCCGGGGAAGCTGCTCCTTTCGGAATGGGCAGAGCTGAGGGCAGGTGGCCATGGGGATGCGGAGGGGCACGCAGGACCACAGCCCGGCACAGCCGGAGGGAGGATGGGGCGAGGTGGCAGGGGAAACCTGAGCTCAGATCAGTCTCTGTGCTCCCTTTTTTGGGCTCTTTTAACCCAAAGGGGACCCTATCCTGGCCGCTGGCTGTACTCACACTTGGCGTGGCGGTCGCAGAGGGCGGAGGTGCGCATGTCGCACAGCCGGATGGTGCCTTTGCTGCTGCTGTAGACGAAGGTGTTGCAGTGGTGCGGGTGGAACTCGGCAGCCGTGATCACCTCCGTCAGCTCCTCCATGTTGGCCGGCTTGATGTCCACGATGTCTGGCAGGGCGAGTCAAGGAGCCCCACGTAGCCCAGCCCAGAGCCCGCGCCTCCCGCTGCCCTTCCTGCTGATGCCCCCGGGCTCCCGGGCTTCCCCTCGCCCAGGGCAAACCACGTCTTCCCGGGAGAGCAGCACTGTCCCAGGGCAGAACCGCAGTGCCGAGCTGGGACCAGCCAGCACCTGCGAAAGCCAACGTCCCTCACATTTTCTGTTCTGTTCTGATACTGCAGCTCTGGTACCGCAGCCTGGAGCCCCTCTGCGTCACATGAGACCTGACTCTGCCCATCACCCAGGCCACGGTAAACATCTTCTATTGCAGCACTGGGGCACAGTGAGTAACCGCACCGAAAACAACGGGGGGAGAAACCAAAACCCAGATCACGACAACCGACAGAAAACCACCACAGCCCTGGGGTGCCTGCCCGGGGATGTGTAATCTCCAAAACATTTCACATGCTTGGGCTTGGTGAAATGCTGGGTTCAAAACTGAGCTGCAGACCCCGTCCCCAGGCCCTGCGGACAGTGCTGGCGAGGACCTGCGCAGCCCCACAGAGCTTTCCGGTGCTGCAGGGGACAGCCAACAAGCGTCTGTCCCAGCCTGACACTGAGCCAGTGGTCACCAGTGGAAGCGGCTTCAGATCTTACAGTGCAACCCAGACACCCAGCACGGGACGACAAACTCACTACGCAGAGGGGGAAGAGGAAACACCACCTTTCCTCACCCCCTGGACAGCAAATTAAGGCCCTGCTGTTCCTGGCAAGACAGGAGTTTAAAAAAAAAAAAAAAGCAGCAGCAGATATGAATTTCTCACCCCTGTGGGGTGTTTTACAACAGCAAGCATTCTGTGGAAGAAGCCGCCGCGGTTCACAGCCCCCGCATGGTTTCACAGCCCGGCCGTGCTGCGGGTCTGCAGCAGAACCTGGATTCAAGCCCGACCTGAGCCCAGGGCAGCCCTGCGGGACAGCGACCGCTCCCTCCCAGGGATGGACTGGTGACGGTAAGGCATTGTGACAGTCTGCAATGAGAAGCGGTACAGGACCACACTGTGTCATGATGCCGCTCCACTCCCCGCGGTTCTGTAGCGGTCCTGCACTTCTGACCCGCAATAACCCCCTCACGACAGCCCCCACGCTTTGCTCAGCAGCGGTTTCAAATCCCATCGCACCGTGCAGTGGCTGTGTGACATGTACAAAATCAAGAAACTCCAATCCACAGCACTGCCTCTTCTCAGCTCTCAGCCAGGGACCAGATTTGGTTTTTATCAACAAAAGTGAAAACCAGCGACGTGCTCCTCACCTCCCCGGGCGGGCAGGCAGTGCTGCCGCGGCTGTCCTCCCCTCGGTGCCAGCGTCACCCAACGCCCCATCGGGTATCTGCAGAGAGGCCGGTGGGGCTGGTCCCACAGCTCAGCCAAACACAGCCAAACCGGGGACACCCCAGGAAGGGGCTCCATGGCGCCGGACAGAGAGAGGACACCAAGAAGCAAGCAAGGACATCTGAGTGACAGTTCTTTGGTGGTGACGTTTCTCCATCAATTCTTAGCAGCATTCTGCAGCATTTTGGGTGCTGCACTTGCACCTTGGCCAAATTCCCTCGGGCCACCTAAACTCCCTGAGGTTGCACCCCCGTTCAGCATTACTCTCCTTCCCCAAAAAGCAGCACATGTTGCAGCACTGCTCAAGGGTACCTGCTTCGAGCCCCCACCAGCCACACGTCTGTCACTGCTGAAATCCTCTCCAGCTGCCTAAACCTGCCACGTGCCCTGGGGATTTCTCAGTAGAAATCACTGTATAAATACCACCAACAATTAGTGCCCTGTTGTTATTATTTCTGGTGCGGCTGTTACAAGGGTGACTGGCACAACCTCATTTGTACGGCTGTGACTGGCAGCCCGTCACCCCGCTGCAGGGCAGAATGGAGACTGCACGATTAATATTTCCTCTCCCCATCTTCCCCAAGGCATCTGTCTTCCCCATCACCCGCAGACCCCCCTCCTTCCCGCCTGCCCCGCTCAGACCCTGCAGGCAAAATTCAAAATCGTGTCACCCACACAGGGAGGCAGCAGTCGCGATGGTGCCAGCTGAGCCCTGCACCGCGGAGGCAGCGCCTCGGTGCCACGGCCAAATGTGCCCACCGGAGACAGCCCAGTGTCCCGCCGGCATCCCAGCTCAGCCCAGCAGCACGGGCAGAGACGAGAGGGACGTGCCTTGGTAATGGCACCTGGGGACAGGGTTTCAGGTGTTGTGCAGCACCGTTTCACACTCGTGAGCCCCTGCGAGCCCCGGCCAGAGGGTGAAGCTCCTGCACCCAGGAACCGTGATGGGAGTGCGGGGACAGGGTGAGGCGAGACGCTGCGCTACCTGCTTGGTCACCATTACAGCAGACACGGGCACAGCTCTACTGCTTCCCGTGGAGTTGGACCTCGCAGGTCCCCCCTCCGCTGTTCACCTTCACCAGGGACCTGTCTCCCCATCCAGCTTTTTCATTCTCCCACTGACGCTTGTCCGTGTCTGGGCTCCCAGGGCTTTCACACCCCACTGGCCCGCTGAGGCACCGATTCCTGCTCTTGGCCGGGCTGGGACCGTCCCAGGGGCCGTGGGGCGGCGCGCACCAAAGGATACTAAAACTTTGATTTGTGATTTCAAAGTTCCACAGGTTTATCCTCAGGTCATCCGCTGACATGTAGGTCTCGTAGTCGCTGTTGACGGAGATGGAGTTGATGTGGTAGGTATGAGCATTGGCAAACACCCGCCGGGGGGTGGCCTCCACCATCAGGTCCATGGGCCGGAGCACAGGTACCTGCGGGACGGGAAGCAGAGCGTCAGCACCCAGGGACAGGGTCCGGCCGTCCCACCCGACCCACGCCAGCACCCGGCACAGGGGGACACCCCCACGGCCACAGGGGGTGCCCGCAGAGCACTGGCTGCCAGCGCTCCATCCCACCCGCCTCCTACCACGCTCTCACCACGGAAACCTAACGCCTTTGTAAGTGTACGAACAGAAGGACAAGCAGACATGAAAGCCTTCTACTTGTGAAAGAGGCACCAGTATGGTTAGATTGCTGTGAGGCAGCACGAGCCAGTAAACCAGGCTCGGACCTCTGCTGCATCAACCACTCCTTCTTTGGAAAAAAACCACAAACAAACACTTCTGCCTTTTTTTGTCACTGTTAACCACAACCTGAAATTCCTGGAGCATTTCTAACAGAAACATATATTTCTTGAGGGAGCCAGTCAGAACAGATTTGTCTTTTAACTTTTTTGCATTTGTTTCACAGTGAAACGGCAGAGGTAAGAGATGAGAAGAGACAGGGAAAGAGGACGCACAGGGCAGGGACAGATGGAGGGACTTAGAGATATACATGTCCGCCTTTGGATTAATAAGCATAACTCACGTAAACACTGGGGGATGGAGAGATGCAGTAGGAACAGCATATGCAAGGAGCGGTGTAAGTAATAACGTCAGACATAACGCTCTGAAGGCAACTTAATACACTAGCAAGGTGTCAGTCTGCACTCCCGTTTGCCAGTAAGCTATTCCCTCGAGCTACTTCATTACTGTGTATATGATCTGTGTGCTGCCCAAAGAGATTTCCCATGGCTGCAGAGGTGGGGACGGGAGTGTGACAGCCAGCTCGAGTGACACGAGAGCAGAGGGACTGCCAGCTCAGAGCCTGAGCTTAATGTGACGCGCCTGCCTGCTAATTCAGCCTGACATAGTCAATGATGCATCGTTTGCCGCTGAAGGACTCTGCTCAGCCATCTGGGGACGGAGGCTCGCATCGTGCTCACGGATTACAGGAGCTGGGCTGTCACTCAGACCATCGGGAACATGACGGTTGTGCAAAGGGAAAGGTTTCAACGGTTACACCAGACCTCTTCGGGCACAAAAATTGGTACAGCAAAGGCTTTGGCAGAGGACTCCACTCAGCACGATGATGCTGTGCGGCCCGACCACACCACGGGGTCAGGCCCAGCGCAGTCCCCGTCCCCTGGGGCACGCACTGCGGGACGAAGCGCCCGGGGCTCAGCCCCAACAGCGCGGCCATCTGCAACTGCCAGCGCCCCGGCACAGCTCCCTGCCCGGTTCTTCTACGGCAGCTACGCACAACCACGGAGCTAAGGTAAACTCTTCAGCCAAGAAACTTCTCCACGTGTTACTTCAGAGCCAAGTTCTGGGGAGTTTTTTATGTCTGGAACTTGGTCCATCACCAGGAAAAACCCCAGGAGAGGAACAAACCTGGTCAGCTGTGAGTACTCATTACGGCAGGATTTTTTATCTGCTATGGTGGCAAGAATCTGCACTGGAATACGGAAAGCAGCATGTCCACGCACCTTCCCACCCCATGCTGCGAGCTCTTCCTTTGAGGGTATCATCAATAAGTACTGAAACGTGAAAGCAGTGACATTTTGAGGCAGGAGCAGCCAGGAGTGCGCCTGGAGCAGACATGGGCTTGGGGATCTCGTCCCCTGGCAGCAGAAATCCCACAGCGGACAGCAAACCCCATCTCGGGGTGACGGGGAGCGTCTCCCCAGCGCAGGCTGGGACCAGCCTGGGTTTAATCTCTTCACCACCAAAGTCTGCCCCGGAGCCGGCTGGAAATGCCACCACCGCCGGGGAGGCCGATGCCAGTCTGTGCCGACAGCCCGAGCCCGGTGCCGGCACCGACGCTCGCCCTCGCCGAGATGGGAATCCCGGGCAGAGAAGAGCCCCCTGCATCCCTCTCCCCGCTCATCCCGCTCATCCCGACGCTCCCAGCCTTGCTGGTCCCCAGCACTGTGACCCGCAGCGCCCCGGAGCCCGTTCCAGCGGCTGACAGACACCCACATCACATTTCTGCGTAACGCACAGTGATAGAAAGACGGGGGGTCTGAGGGAAGACCCCGCAGCCACGCCGTGCCGGCCCGGCTGGGCAGGCGGTGCGGCAGCGGGCAGTGACGGTGAAGAGAAAGCCCCCAACGGACGGAGCAACTGAACAGCCCTGACAGCAACTGAAACTTGGTCTTTTTTATTTTTTTTGAAGCACGCAGAGTCCCGGCCAGTGTCTGCCCCAACCACCCGCTGCCCCCAGCATTGCCATGGCAATCCTCAACGGCGCAGACCTCCCCGGCGCATCCCTTCTTCAATTACGGCGCCAACCCGCAGGGCAGGCGCTGGTATTATATACACCCATTATTAAAGGGTAATTCAGTGTAACAAACCGCATCAAGTACATAGAAAGGCTGTCAAATAAAATAAACCACTAATAAATTAAATTAGTTTCTGTTTTGAGGAAGGGGGGGAATGCCAGTCATTTTTCATCTAAAACAAAATATGTCTTAATTTTTCTTTCTGCCTTTAGCAGGCACCCCCTGCAAAAGAGCCGGTCCCACTCAAAGTGCACATGACACTCAATTCCTCTCGCCTTGTCTGGCGAAGGCTTCCCCTTTCCAGAGTTAATGAGGCACTAATCCTCCCTTGAGCTGTAAAATTCATTTTCTCCGTGGTTGGGGGTGGGGGGAGGCGGTGTGCCTGGTCCCCATCCCACCGCCGGTGCCCCACATCCTCCTGCCACCTCCATCCCCCGAGCGAGGGACCGCAGCACGGGTAACGCCGTGTCAGTCCTTGCTGCCGCTTCACTGCGTTGCCCCCTGTTCCCACCAGGTTTCCCCCTTTCATTGTCCATCATGTCGACTGTCACCAAGTGCTCTCCACTCCAGAGGGAAAAGCTTCGTGTGGCAGAGCTTCTCCTCCTCACTCACAGCGCTGTGACGGCCGTGGCCTCAAGAGATGCAGAGATTGGGTGTTCCTCAGGAAAACCTCATCCTCTGCCCAGGGGAGCTGTATGGCACGCAGCGCGTTCAAGACACGAGCCAATATACGGGGGAGGACGATGAAGGCCTCAGCTCCTGGGAAGCCGCGGTCACGTAACCTCCCACAGACACAAGTCCAGTGTGTGCCGTTCTGCGCTGCCGTTACTGGGGGTCGGACGGGTGACGTGACACCCCCAGCACAGCCCCGCAGCGAGACGGGATTCACCCGCCCACAGGCAATGCGAAAGCGCTGCTGGGACTCCTCACGGGACACGATGGGGGCCAAGAGTTCCTCAAGGGTGTGACGGTGGCAGGGCTGGCTCATGAAGGGAAAGCCCGGTGTGGAGAAGCAAAGCAGCCACACTGCCTCTGCCACAGCACCGCCGTGCCGCGGGTCCTGCACCCGCCCCGGCACCGACCCCGAGCCAGGGGCAGGCAGGGAGGCGGCGACCGCGGGCTCGTCAGCGCTGGGACTACGTGCCCATTTCTGGGTAACGGAGAAGGAGCTTTTGCTCTCAGTCACCTCCATGGAAATCCTCTCAGCGCAACGCAGCCGCACCGGACTTACGCTGAGATCCACATCTGACCCAGAGTAGTAGCCATTAAAAAAAAATCAATAAACAATCCACTTTTGGGTGTCTATCCAGTCCCCACCTGGTCACGGCTTACCAAGCCTCAGCACCAAGCTCGGCCATTGCCTGCTACGTGCAGCGGGACGGGCAGCAGCTCAGCCCGGCGGCGCAGCAGCTGCAATGCCGACAGCGGAGCAGCTCGCACCGCTCGGCATGCACGGCAGCGCTCGTGTCGCACTGGTGCTGCTGTAAACCAGCAGACAGGGCAGAGCTTCCCTCTCTCCTGCACAGACAGCAGCACAAACTGCCCTCTCTGGCACAGCCGGGTCCCACCAGCCCGGCCGCCCCGGCTGCACCGTTGGCTCCGCAGCCTCGCCCAGCCCCGGCGAGCTGGCGGGATTTGGGCAAGTGGGATTAGTCACAGCCAAAGCCCAGATTAACCCCAGCCTTGGGTTTGCAAGGAGGAAAATGCACTCCAGCTCCCAGCAAATCAGAGAGCAGAGCGAGGTGCATGGGGATAAATCCAGCAAGGTTCTTCGCCTGCTCCAGCAGCTGAGCTCCTCCGAATGCGCTCCCCGATGTTTACTTCTTACCTACAAAATGCATATTCTGCAACTGGCCAACGCTGCCTGCAGATTAATATTTTGCAGACAAAATACGCATCAAACACTACTTTCATGGCAGACTGACAATTTCATGCTTTTCAGGATTTTGTCTTATTGGACCTCCCCCATGAAGTGTGGAAGGTACCTCCCCGCGGGAGGATAAACCCGCTATCTCATTACCGGTCCGTGTAGCTGATAGAGCTTCTGGTTTCATCCCTTCTCCCTTGACGTTTCCCTGCCTGCGTAGCATCACACTAACACCGTTTCTTCTGTCGCCTGCTACTGAGCATTTTTCATACAATGAAATGCAGGCGCAGACTTGCTGCCGATTGAAGGTTCACCTCCGCGTGTGCAGGTCTAAAAGGCGCAGGGTGCCCCAAAAGGGTCTGGGTCACAGCGGGGGGGCCAGGAGGAGGGGGAGGACCATGGACACCAGGTCTGCAGGGAGGCTGGTGCAGCCAGCGCGGCGGCACCGGAGCGGGAGTGTGTGCTGCCCGGCAGACCCGCAGCCGGAGCCGTGTCCAGCTGCTCAATGGCCGTGCCGCCATGGAGGAGGCTGCTGGCACACGGCAGGGCTCCGGCACGGGGGGTGAGCCACAGAAAAGTGTGACACCATACCCGGCTGTGTGCCGAGACCCCGCCACACCGTGGGAGTGCGCAAGGGCCCTGCACCGCCTGCCCCGTGCCCCCTCCCGGAGCACACACCCCCCCAAAACAGGGCCAGTTCACGGAGGGTTTTTAGTGCAAGGCTGAGGACTGACTGCAAGCGTCGTTCCACATACAGCCCAAATCATCCCAGGTTTCCCGTTCCTTGTATATTTTTATAGCATGATGGGATTTTTTTTTGTTTGTAACTGAGAATTTGTCCCAGTTCAGTTATTACACTCCAGGATTACTTTCGCCATCTGTACCTAAACTCTGAAATAGAAACCTCAAAGAACAAACAGAGTATTTTTCTTATCTGAAGTTAAAAATCCTGAACTCCTCATGCCAATCTCATTAGAATTGCATTCCCCTTAAAGATGCGATTGTTTGAAAAGATATATTTAAACTTTCTCCTGCTGAAAAAGAGCCAGTGTCAGTAAAATCCCACCTAGCAGTTTACAATTCTCCTCCTTTTCCAGGGAGAAGCGTGCAGAAGCACAGCCGTGTTACCAAACACAAACTCAAAGCGATCCAAACCCGTTTGGTAATTCTGCCCAGCACGTTGTTTTTACAGCACGTCTAGACACAGATACCAGCAGTGTAATTGCTGTGGAAAAAGATGAAAATAATATCCGAAAGGTCAATTCCGGTCATCAGCATTTCACGGCAAATTTACAAATATTAAAAGGATGAATAATGAGTTTTCACCAGGAAAGAAAGAATTCAACTCATGACCTGGGAAAACAAAAAAATGAGAAAAGCAGAGGCAAAACGGGCTCCTTCGTTTCTTCTCAAGCACCCACAGAGTGAAGCCGGCAGAGCTGTGGGCAGCGCGCGCCGGCGGGTTGGTGCTGCCGCTGGCTGGCCGGGGCAGTCCCCGCTCCGCAGACTCACTGCGGCCGTGCCGCGAGCGCCGTGTCCCCAGGCACGGCCAGGCCCTCCTGCACCCGCAGCCGTGGCGCAAGGGGCTGGCGCTGCCCGGCCCTGGGGGACCCACCATCACCTGCACGGTGACTTCAGTGCCCGAGCCCTGCCGACTGGCTGTGCCTCCCCGGACACTGCGCCAAGCGCTTCCCTCCTCACCCAGGGTGCTGCTTCCAGAGCGACAACAGTCAGGCACCTCCGAGGCGGTAAACCCGCGGGCCCCCAGCACGTCCCAGACCAGCCCGGCGCTGAGCCCAGCGCTGCCCTGCTTGGGCAGAGGGGCCAGGCTGCCAACGGGCAGCCGAGCGTGCAAACGGTACGCACTGAGCTGCTTTAGAGCAATGTAAGTGACTAATGAAAATGAGAAAACCCTTTTCTTTTTTATTTCTGTGGCAATGGTTTGATGGCGATCATTTGAAATTGATTAGTTCTGCCATGTTGATTTTATAGCCAAAAAAAGCCAAACGTTTCACATTACTTTGTCATTTAAATGATAATGTTTTGGAGAATGCGTACAATGAAAAGACAGACAAGTCTCTTTGCTGGGGCAGGAATACAGGAGCAGAGCAGCCCTCCTCCGAAGCATCCTCCATCCCTTTCCCGCGCCCGTCACACAGCCCCGCTCTGGGGCTGCCCACGGGTGCACCGGATGCAGCGGGAACACAGCACAGCCTCCCCAGGAGCCAAGAAACCTGAGCGCTTTGGCAAAATGGGATATATAAAACAGAATTTATGATGGATTTTGCTGGAGCTGAGAGAGTGAAACGGTAGCTCTTAATCAGTGCAAGCTTTGTGACAGCCACAAACACCAAGAACTGGCCACATCGACGCACCGGCTCATCGCGCCTACATCACGCTTGGCCTGGGAGGGTCACTCCTCGCCCGGGGAGGTGTCCAGTGGAGACCACAGAAACCCACCCTTTGCACCACAGTGATCTCCTGCACCACCATCACGCTGGGTGAGACACGACCCTGCCACCCGGGGAACCGGTCCCTGGGCTCGTTAGGTGCACGCCAGCCAGCGTGCAGGGCGCTTCCTTACTCACCAACATTTTAAAGTGCTTGGGGCAGAGATCAGCTGCCCGGGGCAGGGAACGCTGTGCCCAAACGGTACCTTAGCTGCCCCGGGTTTCCCTGGGACAGGGGAGGGGAGGCAGCAGCAGCCTCTCCCGCCAGCCCCCGCTGCTCTCCCCCCTTGCAGACACAGCTCAGGAGCAGGGGACCCGGTGGAGTCAGAAATCCCCACCTGGCTTGAGAAGGCAGGGTGGCCTGATCCAAGAATGTCCTTCAGCAGTGGCCTCCACTTGGCATGTTGGGGAGGTGGGAGGGCATCCCTGTGGCGCTTGGAGCTCCGGCGTTACGTGCCAAGGCAGCGCCGGCAGCACAGGTCACTGCTGCTGCTTCTCTTAAACTACGTGAAGATCAGACCCTGTCTATCGCGAAGGGAGGCCCAGGAGCTGTCTCTCCCCAGCCCTCTCCCCAGTTCCGCTCAACAAAAGCACAGACGGCATCTTGCCGCGCACAGCACCCGGGCTCCGCAGCCACCTCCTCCTGCGGGGGGACAGTACCGGCAGGAGGATGCACACCGGTGTTTCACCACAATCTGACTTGCGCTGTGTGGGATCAAAGCAAACACATTCTCTCTTTAAAAAGATTTAAGCCCTGGGTATCATGTGTGTTAATTATTTCCTGCACACATCCCACGGCATAGGTACGGGTGTACACCGAGCGGCACTCAAGAGCTCACGGAGGCTGTCAAATGAGGCCGAAGGGCTGTAGCTACGAGACTGGGGGCTATCCAAATAAGTAGAGCTCTTCTAGTGACGGCAAAAGGCTTACTGTACTGTCTGAGCAGAGTTAAATATTCCTTTTGCACTTTGTGGGTTAGAAACTCCCCAGAGAACAATGCTCATCAAGTACATTTAAACCATTATGACGAATGGCTAAGCGATGATTGTAGCAAGGTGGTTTTAGAAACCCTTTTTCACTTGCCTGTGGTCAAAAATTAAACTGTGGATGGATGCAGCTTTACTCCAAAGTGCGAGCATCACAGGACAATTAAACGTCAAAGACACACCGAGCTGCAGCAAAATGGTTACTGCTATGTAAATATCTGTCCAAGTAAAATCATCAAAACATTAGATCAAACCGGGGCTGGCGGGAGGCTCCTCAATCTCCCATCCTCAGGGACGGCAGGCGTTGCACAGGCAGATACTAATAACCATAATACTGAGCACTTATGTTGTGTTTTACCTCCTCCCGTTGCTGCGAAGCAGGAGCTGCACGTTCCCGCGGGGCTGCTCGCCAGAGAGCGGGGAATCGCAGCGCCTTATCTCAGCACAATGGAAGAGACCCAGGCAGCAAACTCCCCCCACCATACGGCATCGAGCTGCTACCAGCCATAAATGGACTGAACGCAGAATGAAGGCTGAAACTTTCGAGGCAGACAGTGGACTCCAGTGAACAGCCTCCAGTTCTCAGGTATCTCAGTATGACTTTCTACAGGGAAAGAAAATCAGAATTCCCTCCTTCCCTGACAAACTCCAGTGACCGCTGCTGCCGGGGTGAGCAGGGCTGGGGCAGGAGGGTACCCGGTGGGATGGGCTCACTGCCCCTATGCCACACGCAGCCCCAGGACGCTGCGGGGGTGGCCCTCATCCTCGGGAAATCCCCGGCACGGCACTGCCCGGGGCTGGACCCAGCATCAGCCACAGTGGCAGCATCTCTGCATCCCTGTCCCTCCTCGGGGACGCCCCGCGGGGCACCGGCAGTAATGGATGGGCTGGATGGTGTGACTTCAGGTTAAGCGCTCGCAGAAACACACGAGTTGACTTTCAGCTCCACGTCAGCCCTGCGGTTGGCAATTCAAGCACCCAGGATGCGGTCAAACACAATCAGCTCACGCCAACAATCAATAGCGAATATAATCACGATGATTATCTATTTATTTTCATAACTGCACCGCCCGTGCGCCCTGCCGAGGCGTCATTACCCTCATCGCTGCCCCAATCGATCGGCAGCCGCTCCCCTCCGGCACAGCGGGAGCAGACGGGGGAGCGCAGAGGCAGGTTGGGATGGGAGCCCAACGCACCAGCACGGCAGCCCTGCACCCACCCAGCACCACCCCCCAGCAAACACAGAGGGCTGGCTGTGCCTCCCAGCCCCGTCTGTAACGCGGGTAAGGGAAGGAGCAGCTCAACCATCGCGTTACTCCCCAGGCACACAGAGCACTGCACAGCCTGTGTGAGCAGTGCCACGGGGAGGGCGGCAGAGCCGGCACCATGCGCAGGAGAGGACGCAGTGCCAGGTGCCCAGCGTCACCCACCGCGCTCCTCGTGGCCTCCCCTCGCCCAGGAGAGGGGGAACCCACCAGCAGGTCCGGGCAGATGGGGCTGTGGCACAGGTTCCCCTGTGCTCCCCACACTTGCCAGCATGGGTCTGACCGCCTGGTGGCCACTGCAGGCGAGAAGGACACGGTGGCACCTACAGAGCTGACAGCCAGCTCAACCCAAAAGATAAAACTGCATTTTCAAAAGGTTAAAAAGTTCCATTTCAAAATGTCAAAACTCAGTGTTCCCATAATGAAATATTTTGCTTAAGAGGTTATATTGATGTTTTGGCAGTCTTAATACAGTTTATGTTGAAAAAGAAAAGAAAAACACATCATGCTTATCCTGGATTCTTGAGTTGCTTCACCTCCCCCAGAAATTGAATGTTCTTAAAGAATACACTAGAAATAAAAATAAATCAATACTAAAAAATTGCTCCCTTGCGAACGCTGACCTTGCAGAGACGGCAGATGGAGGCAAAAGGGTGACGTGCGGTTCCTCAGTAAGCCCCGGGCTTTTCCAGTGCATTCAGCCGGCGAAGGAAGCCCTAACTGCAGTAACACCCCTTAGCACTGCCGTCGCCTCAAAACCGACCTCCCGGCCCTGCAGAGCGCCGACAACCCCAGCGCCGACACCCAGATCCCGAGCAAACCCCTCCAACGGGCTGTCTAGGGAACGGCATATTAGGCTGGGAATGCTGCCTGAAACATGACAGCAGATACATATATACATGAAATAAAATGTTTTCTTGCTCTGTAAAGAAAAACGCCTGCCAGCCACCAGGAGCAGCTCAGCACGGAGACGAGAATTAACTACCTGTCTGGGGTTCTCAATGGCTTCATCTGCAATGCAACTGGAAGCCATAAAAGTGAGCCAAGGGTAATCATAGGAACAATTTTATATACATAAATATAAACCCCCCAAGTACGCAAAATGCAAATTCTGACAGGATCTTAATAAATTACAAGCTGGTCTGGTCTGATTAACGTCACGACAAAATTCCTGCATACTTGGCATTTCTCGGCCTATGGGTTACTGGAGTCACTGTCCGTTTCCGCTCTCGTACCAAGCAGAGGGGAGCACGGCCTCTCCCCGTTTGCAGAGGGGCACCCCACTCACTGCTGGAGCCCACACGGTCGCGCTCTCCAGTGCTGCCTGTACCGCCTGTACCTGCTGCCTGTACCTGCTGCCTGTACCTACTGCCGGAGCTCCCTGGGGCGCAGGGTGAGCTCTGATTGAATTAACGGGGTGCGCACTGCCTCGGGCCGGAGCTGGCTCTTTATATGCAAATTAAAGACCATGAAGAGCCACCCCCGGGCAGCACGGCCGGGGCAGGCAGCTCCCAGGGCGGCAAAGCCATGCCCAGCAGCCAGGCGCTGCCGTGCCTCCGTGTGCCACGCACTCCCAGGGCACAGGGGTGGCTGCTTTAATGGGGTCTGT
The DNA here is from genome assembly GCA_003993805.1 of Himantopus leucocephalus. NCBI lineage: Eukaryota > Metazoa > Chordata > Aves > Charadriiformes > Recurvirostridae > Himantopus > Himantopus leucocephalus. The sequence continues at coordinate 20,046,004 of RSEF01000013.1, forward strand.
GCATCCATCCCCCTTGCAGTAAATGGAAAACGTAGCCTTAGGTGTTTACATTTGATTTGGAAGACGGTTTTAATCTCCTTAGGCTGGGAGGAAAACTCATTTAGAGAAGTACTCATGCTCCCGAAGCAGAAGTTGTGCTTGTGAATGCATGACGAAGGGAGAGCTCGTTAACTGCCTCCTCACCAGGACGGGCGCGCAGGGCAGTGCAGCAGCAGCACCAGGGCACTGGGGTACCGACATGAGATGAAACGCGGCGCTTCATGGCACGCCTGCCCAGAGCCGGCACAGCCCGGGCACCCCTCCGGCAGCAGCTCCCTCCTGCACCAGCCTCCGAAACGAGGCGCACCCCCCTGCCCTCCAACACCAACCCGCCGCATCACACCGGCATTACCGGTACTGTGGCACACAGGTGACACCAGCAACGTTTTTCATCCAAGACCCTGAAGAGAAAGGCTCCTTGACAGCCTGGGTCTCCCCGCACTCACCCGCAGCATGGTGATCATGGAGGGGTCTCGGAGACGGCCGTCCTCATCCTTGAGATTGTATCCCTCTGGTCTCTTGTCCCGCTCGCTGACCTTCCATAGCTTCACGGTCTTATCTGGGGGCAGGAGAGGAGAGCGTTACACCCGGCTGCTCCCCAGCCACCCACCGACAGACACGCCAAGGCCACGCCGGCTGGTTTAACAGCCAAAAGTCTGCTGCTTCCCCACCTGCGGCTTGCTCAAGTGGTTACAGAAGAGGTACCTGTCACCACAGCACTTCATCCCCAGAGCCCTGTGTCTCCTGTCCCTGCCGGACAACTGCCAGTGTGTTTATTCCAGATGTAAGGAGATGGTTGAAGAACAGAACAGGACTATTGGATTAATGGAGAAATAACAGAAGTGATTTCCCAGGCCTCAGAGCCTCAGGTCATGCCTCAAATATCGGTGTTCCACACATTGAGTGATGGGGCCATTACCCCCAGAGAAGGTGGTGAGGTGCTGGCACAGGGACGGGGCAGCTCAGGGAGGCTGAACCCAATGTCCCGGCAATGGGCCAGCACCACCGACGGCCGCTCTGCTCCTCCCTGCTGCCAGTGCGTGTGTCGCACACTTGTGCACACACAGGGACACACCACACCTCCTTCCCCACACCTGCGCACCCACTGGAAAACCGGCCAATTCCCATGGAAGGTTTTTTCCTCCTACATTTCCTAGCTCACAGGGCACTTATCCAGGGGCCACTGGTCAGTTTTCAAAACTAATTTCCAAATTAGTTAAGCTTCTAGTAATGGGAAAGGTGTTAAATACAGAGGATGCAGCAGCTCTCCTAATTCTGTCCCCCTTAGCTGTTCTATTTCTCCTCCTCCTTGACCCCCCGGCCGCCCCCACAGGGGATGTGGAACGCGTGGAGCGGGGCAATGGGTGAGTTGAGGTTCCAGCAAGCTGCCGGCACCACCGCGCTGCGAAGGAGCACAGCAGGCGTGGAGGGAAGGTGTCCCTGCGGGCGCCCCGAAGGAGGTGAAACGGTGCCTGTAACTCACTCAAAAGTCATCCTGACCTTCCCCACCCAGAAACTGCGCAGAGCCCAGCATTTACCACGCACTGAGGGCAGCTCCGAACCACCCCCCGCAGCCCCCGTCCCCTCCTGGCTCCCACCCACCCCGTGCCGTGAAGCCCCGGGGGAAGGAGCCCCAGGAACACGTGGGTTTATTCTGAATAATGGTGTTTTCTTTCCTCGCTCCTGGCAGAGACTCTATCAGTAGTTTATCATCACTTCCACCAGGTTTCATACACAACCATATCATCCATCTTCATTTTCTCCTTTACACGGCAATTCCAACAGAGTGCCATTAATTTTGTTTTTATTAACCCACTTTACTTCAGGGGGTTTCTATATATAATGTTAGTTTAACAGTAAAAACAAAAAGAAACAGCAAAACACGGGAGTATTTCTAAAAGAATCATTTTGATAACCTGCTAACGTATGAAGCACCATCCCAAATGGAAAGATAATATCCCTGTTAATCAAAAAACTATTTAAAAACTCAATTAACAGAACATTATGCTCTATAATTAATCTTCATTGCATTTCAATGATTCTCCCCCCAAATGAGTTTAATAAGTCTTTGAATTTTATTACAATGATCAATAGAGTCAATTCTATAATACAAAGTAAGTTGGTTATGGAAGATAATTAGACCCCTCCTTTTCCCCTGAAGTAATTAAGTCACATCCATCTTAAGGTCCCATTCATCCCAAGTAATATTCCTGGATCCCCCTGATATTTATCTGAACATAACATGGAACTGCTAAGCTGAACGCAGCTGCAAATTGAAACAAATCAGCTGCAGTTCTTCTTTAAAAAAAAAAGAGAGTTAGAAAAAAAAAAAGAGTTCCCAAGATCCAAAAAATAAAAAATGTAAGCTGTCAGCAGGGAATAAAGACTCCCTCCCTTGCAGGGAACGGATGCTGTGAAATAAGGACAAAATGTGTTGCACGGGAACCGAGCTCTGCCAGACAGTCCTGGCCAGGTCCCTGCTCCCCCGTGACACCCGTGTCACCCTTGAAGGGAGTCGACAGTTTTTTAACATATCTTTTTCCCAAAGCAACACTACCGAGCAGACCCCCGCTGGCTGTCGGGGCCCAGGGACGGAGGCGGTGGGACGGCAGTGCTGGAGCTTGCCCAGCCGCGGGCACGTACCGTTGGTGGAGAGCAGGAAATAGGCTGCGTTTTGCTGCGGGAGCCATCGTATCTTATTGATCTTCTCCTCTATCTCCAAACTCTTCAGGTAATCGAACTCCGGCTCGTGGCTCTGGAAGGTGCTGTAGACATTGTACTCTCCCCTGCGATGGGGCTGGTTTTTGCTCTGCAGGGAGGGGAACAGAGCGGTGTGAGGCACAGAGAGCGAGAGAACACTTTCTGTTGACTCTTTTTAGCTCTCTACAGTCTGTTAAGCGACGGTGAGCGCCCGGTCGCGGCGATGCAGCACAGGTCTGAAAGCCAAGGCACCGCCTCTCCTGGCACGGCGGCTCCCGCACGCCAGTGTGCTTGGTGGGAACGGAGTGGGAGTGGAGCGGGAATGGAGCGGGAACGCAGCCCGCCGCGCTGGCCGTCCCTGGTGAACAGCCAGGACCGAGCACCAGCTCCTGCCGGGCACTGAAACCAGCCCCGGGGGAGCCGCTGGCACCACCTCACCAGCACAGGGCAGTGTTTGCCCCGCAGGTGCACAAACAGAGAGCACGAATAAAGCACCCAAGAACAGGACGCAGCCTCTGCAGGCACTGACGCTGCATGCCATGGCTCAGACTCGTAAGGTATCGTGTATCTGCAGATCCCAGACGGTGAACCACCCAGCACCGGGCTCCGAACTGGCCTGAGGTAATTAAAAGAGAACTATCATGGAGATGAACTTCCCGCACTCAAACAATGCATTTGGGCCAGTGAAGCCCCACTTGTCCCCTGGAGCACAGTCCAGCTCCAGAGTAGGAGCTGAATGGAATACATCCAGTGTGACATTAGGAAGCTTAAAGTTCAAGAAAAGCAGTAGAATAATAAAATGAGAGAGAAATGAGAAATTAAATACTGCTGGAAAGGTTGATGAAGTGTCTATGAGTGTAACCTTTAACCGATTGGTTCTCCCCAGCTTATATAGAAATAACTTCGAGAAAAATTTAAAACCATCATCAGACTGTGACATTTTTCATGGCCAGGCCTGACTCATCCCTTCCCCCGGCAGCAAACACACCCACAGGGGAGGACGGCTCCCACCAGCTCAGACCATGCGACGCCGCGTGAACCGTGCCAGACCAGCTAACTGGGATGGCTTTGGAAATGTGTTTGGAAGGGAAACGTGACAGTTTCATCTGTCTATGCTTTCTGGACGTTTTGGTGGTGTGAGAGGGGTTGGGGGGGGCCGTTAGCTACGAGACGGACACCGACAGCACGCACAAATGCACCGGCCTGATCCAGGTTACAGCTGGCTGCAGAGAGCTGCAACCAGAGGAAAAGGATGCAGGAACTGCAATGGGGTTTTGGAGGGTGTTTAACAAGATGAAATCTGGTCCTGCTTATGTTAATAGTCGCTTTTCAGTTTGGAGTCTGCCAGGAGAGACCTGAGGTTAGGAGTGACACATACGGATTAGGAAACAGCAGGAAGCTTCTCTTAAAAGGATAAAATGGGCATTTTGCATTTGCTAACACTTACCTCCTGCTCACGTTGAAATATGACAACACGGCCTCCCTTGTCCCCTGTTGCTAGTAATTCTCCAGTGTGGTTGAATTCTACTGTAGAGATGATGTCAGCTGGAAAGAAGAAGACAAAGACAATTTAAGTAATGGCAGATTGGCTTTCACAGGCATCTAGAAAGCACCATTCCCCGTACAGCTACACGCCTTGTCAGCGCTTCATCCCCTGTGGGATCTCCATAAATCTCAGTTTTTCTATTGTCTGTAATAATAATGGCCACAGCGTTTTGGAACTTTGTTGTCATGAACCAAGACCTGCTCGGCAGTCCTGCCTCCCTGCCCCGGCCTGCGCCCTGATGGCCGAATTCAGGGGTAAGTCCATCTCCGTGCTGCGCCTGTGCCCAACGCAGCCTGGGGACCACTGCCGGCAGTGGGGGTGCAGAGCTGGGCGGAACAGCACGGCACGGCACAGCATGGCACGGCACGGTACAGCCCAGCACGGCACGCTGCCCTCGCACCCAGGGGAGCTGCCCCCACCACTTCACATGACGCGACCGACTCCTGGGTCCCAGGGAGGGCTCAGTGCCACCCAGTGCCCACCACGCACCCCAGCTGTCCTTGGCCCGGCACCTCCCGGCGGCGCCTGCGCCAGGGGCAGGCTTCGCTCCCACCTGGCTCTTCTGCTTCCTTGCTCCCCTCCGAGTGCCGGGAAGGTGGTTTCCCTTCCCCCTTGGAGGAGAGGGAGCAGACAGGTGAGGACACCTTCGTATTCTGCCCGCGAACCCACCAGGCAGAGCAGCCCGGGTGACCTCACCAGCCCCACCAGTTGCCTCTGCCCGTTGCTGAATCTCCCATCCTCTACAGGTACATTAAAGTGACGCCTTTCAGCCCTCCGTCACCCCAGGAGCCACCAAGCACGCACCGCTCCCCTTCCCCCAAACCAGCGTGCCATCACCAGGGGCAAAACCCCTGAGCAGGGACTGGCGTTCGGCTGTAGTAACGGGGCGAAGTGAGGAAACCTCATGGACCTGCGACTCGTAAAGGCGTTAATCTGCAGTGTTTACCCTTGAGGCACAGCAAGCAGGAGAGCTGCTAATGATTGGATTTATTGGGCCTATTTTTAGAAGAATGTCAGAGGTTAATTCCACAGCAATTACTGCCCAACTGGTGTTCCCCCAGTGCCTGGAGTGCCGCTCCCGGCCAGCACGGAGCCGGGGCAGAGCGACCGCAGCCTCGGAGACCCAGTGCCGGGTGCAAGATTGATTTTGCAATGAACGGCACTTAGCTACAATAACAGCCAGCTCGATCTGCCGTGATGGCTGACAGGATTTGCATTTCCTTTCCCTCTCATCGCTGCACTCCACCTGCACTAACGGGGCTGCGCAGGACCCGGCTGCAGCCCCCGCAGCCCTGGGAAGGGGCAGACCCCTGTGCCGGCTGCGGCTGTGAACACCGGCTGCGCGCTCAGGCCACCAGCGCTGCCTGGACCGCGGGCACCCTCGGAGCCCTCCGAGCACCGCGATTATGTCTCTTGCTTATTAGCTCTGTCCTGTGCCAGCAGAGAAAGCACCCAGGACACATAACCTGCATCATCCCTTCTCCCTCCTATGATTTTTATCCCTCTCAGATACACGCTAGAAAGTTATCACAGATCAGAAAAGACGAGAAAGCGAAGGCCGTCAGCTCAGACTCAGAGACTGGCACAGACTGTGATTCCGCAGCTGCTGGGAACGCTTCTGACAGTCTCCACCCTCCAGGACGTCAGCCGAGATAGCACTCACCAACCACACACCCTGCGCCGCAGCGTCTCCCAGACCAGGCATCTCACGGCCATGGGCTCTGCCGAAACACCCCCCCTCCGCCCCGGGACGGTGTCTGAGCTGAGCGAGGGACTCCAGGTGGGTTTGGGAGTCAGCACAGCCCCCACAGCAGGCAGCGCCCGGGCAGCCGCCCCGTCCCGGCAGTGTGGGGCACTCACCGGCACACCGCTGCTCACCGACACACACCCCTGCTCACCACTGCACCGCTGCTCACCGGCACACACCACTGCTCACCGGCACACACGACTGCTCGTCGGCACACACCCCTGCTCACCAGTGCACCACTGCTCACCGGCACACACCACTGCTCGCTGCTCACTGGCACACACCCCTGCTCGTCGGCACACACCGCTACTCACCAGCACACACCACTGCTCACCAGCACACCCCCCTGCTCATCAGTGCACCACTGCACACCAGCACACACCAGTGCTCGCCGCACACCTCTGCCATCAGCCGCTCACAGCAGTGCCCGTGCTCGGGCACAGCCCTCCGGCAGACGGCACTGCCGGGCCCCACCTCACGCGGGTTTGGCCTCGTCTGCTGCCCGTGCGGGTGGGCTGTGTGCTCTGAGCCCTGCCAGCGCACAACCAGCCTCCGGCACAGAGGAACCCGGGACGCAGCACCATCCCCAATTTACCCACGCTCTCCACCGCTCTGTCCTCCAGGGGACTTCCCCACTCACTCGTGGGACCTTCTCTGTCCCCGCCAGCGTGCGAGGAGCCCGCGTCTGCTGAGCTGTGAAAACCCAGATGGCTGCAGGCAGGTGAGTGATGAACTCCTGGCTGCTCCTATTAATATTTGTGGATCTTCCCCATATTGTCCCACCTCTCCAGCACGAAGCACATTTGTAGTGACACGCAAATGCACTCTGAAGTTCATCTTAATTCATTTACAACATTTGGTTGCTGTGAACAGATTTAGGGAGACAATTTCACCGCAGACAGAGATGGCACTGCAGAAGCAAAACCCGAGAGACTACCAGTGACACCCCGTCCTGCCGAGCCTGCGGCAAGGGGGGTGCTGGGGGCTGGACTGGGTGGCACTGAGCTGGAAAGCTCTGAGGTGAAGCACTTTATTCCCTCGCATGGAGCCCTTCTGCCTCAGACCGCCTCTGTGGGCAGCAAAGGCTGCCAGAAAGGTTTCAACCATCTGCTATTAATGGTAATAAAAAGGCTGGAAAGCGATGCAGAAGGCCCAAGCTCTGCTCCTGCTTACACCAGTGAAGAGCCAGGCTACCTGCGGCGGAGCTGACTGCACCGCTGGGCACGGGCAGCATCTGTTGGGTATTTCAGTCTTTGGGGGTTGAAGTCACTGAATGGATGTTCAACTTCTTCAGATCGCCTGTTCTTCCTCTCTTGGCTGGGAGTGAACTATTGGTTAAATATTGTTCCCATTTAGCAACTGGGAACAGGTCATGGAAGGTTTTCAGGGTTGGGTTTTTTTCGAGTTTCCCTTAAGCAATATAATCTACACGTACTTCTTGGTTGCTTCTGCTGTTCTTGCATACTCTTTAAAACCTCTTTTAACAGATCGCCTCTGCCAATAGATTTACAACCGGGAATGCACCAGGTACCGTGATGCACAGCCCCTCTGGATCCCCATTTCGCATCCCTCACGGACTGGAGGCATCCGTGACCCTCTGGGGCACCCACGACCCCTGCGCTGTCTGCAGGGTGCTTCCCTCCTCCACACAGCTCCTGAGCTACGCCACGATACACAGCCGGGTTACTTCGTCTGGGCAGAACAGAGAAGCAGATCAAGAACCTGCTCCCACAGCACAGACACGTTTTGGCGCTGCTGTTAAACAAGCATCTACTATGAAAAACAAATCTCTCCCATACCCACCCAGTTCTTTAACCTTGGATTTCCACAACCGAACAGTGAGGGCCCACAAAGTCCCCTGCATGAGGGAAACCTTTGCAAAGAGCCTGCGCCGAAGCTAGAACCTCAGAAGTTAAATGATCAAAACGTCCACCTGATATAGTTCCCTTCCTACAATCCCCACATTCAGCGAAAGCCTCCCAAAGGGCAGGACAGGCATTTTTAGACATCTCGAAAGGTTGGCAAAGAGCACCCAGACAGGGCAAATCCCACCCACGCTGCTGCGAACCTGCCAGACTTGCTACAGCATTTGAAGGTCCTGCAGAATCAGAAACCAATTTGCAATTTCAAGGAAAGGACGTTGGGTCTAACAAATACAAAAAAACACATATCCCTGAAAAGTTGAGCCAAAAGCCATCTCCCGTTCTCACAGGTAACGGGATCCACAGCTGCAGACAGATGCCACAGCCAAAATCAAACACGCTCAGGCACTGAGAAACTTTGTGTTTGGAACCAAATCTGGCTCAGCAGCTTGCGCTAAGCCACAGCTCAAGCAGAGGTTTCCATTCCTGTGGCGGGTGACCTCCACCCTGGTGAACATTGCGGTGATGTCCTCAGCCGAGCCCGGCGTCAGCAGAGGTGTCACACAGAGAACGTGCTGGGGATGGACTTGGAACAGAAGCTGCAGCAGCAGGCGAGGAACTGCAGAGGCCAGGGCCAGGCAGTGTTAATGCGCACCTCGCACTGAGTGGTATTTTCTCCTCCTAAAATTACTCGGTTGAAAATGTAACTGTTTTGCACTATTTAATCTTCTCCGTTGCCAGCTGCTGGCTTTAGGTCGTTCACTTTTCAGTGAATCAAAAATAAAATTCCGTGCTGCAGTGAGACATTCTTCAGGCAGCGCCTGCTACCCAATGCATCACCGTGTCAGCAGAGCGACCTGGAACACCGGGGCTGGGTACCACGAGGATGCTCCAGCCACCCCGGCCCATCACCCGCTTGTTCTGTGCCGGCGGGGAAGGGGGATGCAGGTCCCAGAACCTCCCAGACCGACCCTTTGCTCATGCCCGCCATCGGGGTTTCACACGATAACAACAGAGCTTACCTGAAGAAAACCTAGCAGTTAAAAAACCCCTCTCATGAGCGGAAGTATTCGACCCAACCCAAACCCCTCCACCATCGGCAGGGGCACCACCCCCAGGCACCCGTGGGCTGGGCTCTGGCTCTTCCCCCAAGGTCTCGGGGTGGTAACGACAGTCTGGCATTGCGCAGGCAAACATCCCCGAGGGGTAAAATGGAGGAGGTTACGATTCGGGAGCAGAGCGCAGCATCAGATCCTCTTCCAAGATGTCTCTTGACAAACTTGGGCCCCTCCAGCAGAGGCTGGTCGGTCACGGGCTGTTGCCTGCTCATCCCCACCCACCGCACTTGAGAGACACGACAGGGTGATTATTAATTAAAATTCACATGTATTCGCATTGAAATGATCAATAATTTATGCCAGTTTCTCCTAAGGTTCCTACAGCAGTTTTGTGACAACGGAAAGGAAAAAAGCTTCTCTCTTTTTTTGCTTTTTCATTTCCTTCATCACCTCCTACACGCTCAGTGCCCCAATGCGGGAATTTAAAGAAAACAGTTTCCATGGAGACCCTCCCCTCCACCAGCACCACCCGTCCTCCCTTCCCTCAGCAGCAGTGCTCCTTCACGCTTTCATGCTAAAAATATCGAAGACAGGGTTTGATTTCCGCCGTAGCGATACAGTTTTATCAGAAAAATAGGAAATTTATAATACACACGCCCCCTCCCCCTCTCCCAGTGTGGAGGGAAGGCGTGCTCTCCCCGAGGAATGGGAAAACGAACCCATTATTAAAAAGAAAGAAGACAAAACCAGGGGGGCTGCAGTCGGTGCTGAGACCCGCATCCCCAGAACAGCCTGACGTGGAGCGGGGAGTTGCTCGTGCTGCCGCCCCTCTCCTCTTCCCCACCAGTGCAGGGGCCTGGGTGCCCCATCCCCACTCCCAGCGCGTCCCAGGCACCTCATCCCTGCTCCCGGAGCATCCCACGCACCTCATCGCTGTTCCCAGAGCATCCCACGCACCTCGTTCCTGCTCCCGGAGCATCCCAGCCACCTCGTCCCCACTCCTGGCACACCCCACCTGCCCCAGCGTCAGCAGCAGCTCCCCGCAGAAGGTCCCTGATACTGCCTGTCCCGGTGGGGAGGCCAAGGGGACGTCACGCGTGTCCCACCACACATGCCAGGAGCGCGTGCCCCCAACTTGCACAGGATGACACCCGTGGTCCAGCTGTGAGGCCCAGGGCACAGCAGGGCAGCCATTAGCCCGGTGGCAGGGGCATCCCTGGGCTCAAACCCGCAGGCAGAGGGGTGTCCCCCAGCCCCCCCTAGGGCTCTGCCCACCGCTGTGTGACCCCCCTGTCACGTCAGCCAGCACGGCTGGCGCAGGGCACAGTCCAGGACAGCACATGCCTCCCCCTGACTGGCACCGAAGTGCTGAGGTTTTGCCCTTTCTTCCGAAGCTCACCAGTTTCCAGGGGAGCAGAACGACTTCACCGGGGGCAGGACGGTGCAGCCCACCGCCCGCTGCCGGATGGCATTGCAGGGCTGATCCCGCGGGCACAAAGGGCGGTGAAGGAGCGCTCCGCATTGCCGTCACAGCGCAGCCAGACAGAATGAGGTTCGAAGTAGGGAAAGACGGGGAACAATCCATCTGCAGGTGGACACCCTTTCCAGCTGAGGTACGCGTGTTACAGCAACCTTTAACAGCCAGAGCTTTACTGGATGACCTCCCATTTTTAATTAGCTTTTCAGAAATGTACCGGCACTGTGCTTAGAACGAGTCCAGAGCGCGTTGGGTGTGGGGCGGGCAGGCTGGCGGGTACCGGCTGTGAGGTGGCACTGCCACGCGCTGCCTGCAGGACCCAGCTGCTGCCCAGACCAGCTCCGCTGCCGACGCCGGGAGGGATGTCGGCGGAGGCTCGTTTCGAGGGCTTGCAGTGTGTCACTGGCACCGGCCTCATGCTAACTGCCAGGTGTGCCGGAGCGCTGTCAGCTTACAGCAGGGGACGCGTGAGTCACTGCATGACAGCGTCTTCCCTGGTTGCCTCTGCTCCCATGTCTTCTGCACCCTCGGGAGTGGCGCAGCCCTCCTGCACACCGTCTCCTCCATCTGCAGGGCAGGACCACGACAGACACACAAACATTTCTGCAAAGCTTCGCTCTCTGCGAGCCCCAGAGAAAACCCTTTGGAGGCAGGAGGAGCGTTACTGTAAGCATCATTATGATAAACTGGCTACAGTGGGAAGATCACAAACAGCAAACTTTGTGTCTGAGGTCCACAAAGGAGTCAGTCATACAGCTGCAAAATTAGCAATTTCCGACCCAACAAGACCCAGAGCTGACATCTCCACACTGCCGTGCATGGTTTCACCCTAAAGCTTGTCTGTTCCGATAAACGTCTCGTACAGCCTGCTCATTCGCCCCAGGCACCGGCATCAGAGAGCCGGCATGTTCTCCAAGTCCTGTCTCCAAGTCCTGGTGCTCGGTCAGTGTTACTCAGCCCCTCATGCAGACAACGACCCTACAGTCTCACTCACCCCAAACAAGTGACAAGTAGGTGCTCTTGCACTTTGTGGGACAGACCAACTGGGGGAGCCCTGCTGGAGTCAAGTGGATGAGTCTATTTACACTCGTGGAAGATGTAGGAGAAGAGCATCACGTGGCAATAATCAGGAGAGAAAAAAGCAGAAAATAAATCTGCAACATTTTCAGTGATTTTTAGGATTGTTCTCATTCCTGCCAAAACATTGCCAAAAATACAACAAAACCGTCAAATTTTGACCAGCCTCATTTCCAAGGAACTGGCCCCTGCCTCCCTGCTCCTTGGAAGGGGTCACAGCCATGGTCCATCCCGCAGGGACACTTTGGCGCGACGCAGAAGGGACGTGCCTCTGAACCAGCCCTGGCAATCGGCTCCTTCCAGCCGCGCAGAGCTTTGCTCTCATTTCTCTCTACTTTTTTACGTACCTACTGAAAACGCGATACCGGCCCTTCCGCAGGATGGGGATCAGCTTCCCTCGGGGCAGCCCTATCGCAGCGGGACCGAGGGGTTCCCCCGGGGCAGAACGGACAGGAACCTGATGGTCGCCAGGACCTGCACTTTGTCTGCGTCTGAGGGCAGCCCGCAAAGCGCGTCACTCATCCCTGCGCCGCCTCCCCCTCCGGCTGCTCTCCCGGTGGGACGGGTCTCTTTCGGGGGGCGGCGGGCAGGCCCGTGACCCAGCACCCGCACACAGGCCCAGGAGTCGTGCAGATGACACCGTGGGGCCAATTCCCTCCCTAATTCCCCAAGGGTGGCGCTCTGCCTTTCCCAGGTGGCTCCTGACCCCCTCGCCGCTCGCTGCCGCGCTCCTGCCGGCTCGGCCCTGCCCGAAGGCCGCAAGGGCTCTCCTGGCCGCAGCTCGGCTCCGGGTGCCCCTAGATTTTTATTATCTGTGTAAATCACTTGGCTGGTGGCACCGCAGACAAAGCCTCCAACTCTGCAGATGATAATAAATTGGGAAGCACCATAAATAACAGCAAACCATGCTGCCAAATGAAGAAGGATTTAGATCATTCAAATCCCAGGCCATGCGTTGTCAAATCCAGTTTAATGCTGGTAAGCGTGGGATAATAACTCAGCGCAAACACGTCTCTCCCCCCCGGTCAGTCCCTCGAACCGAGTGAGGGCAGAGGGGGCTGTGCCGAGCGGACGGGGATGCTGTGTCGCACCGTGATCCCCCCCTGCCCGCTGCTCAGCGGTGATGGAGGAAGCAAATGGGATGATGACGGGAGAACAACCGGAGAATAAAATCTACATCTGAAACCATTCAGGTGGATGAAGAAAGCACAAGGAGGTAATGAAAAATTAAAGGGCTTAGGGAGGGAAATGAAAGACACAGCCACGTCTGGTAACGGGAGAGCCAGACCACGAGCCCACCCATGGGCCCTCTGCGGGTCTCGGTGCGGGTGAAGCACCGTCCCCACATCCCACCACTCCGTGGCAGGAGGTGGACCCAGAGCTCAGAAAGGGGTTTCCAGGAGGACAGAAACCTTCGAGTTCCCACTGAATAATGCAGCACAATCCTCAGCCGCCCGAGGACGACTCCTGGCGCCAAACCTCAGAGACAGCCTGTGGGTCTTACCTTGCTCAGGAACTTGTGAGACTCTTTGCATCTCACTGTTTAAAAGAGATCCCTTCGGTTTCCCTCTCTGTCTGCCTTTCTTAAAAAAAAACAGAGAGAGCAAGCAGGGGTTTTTTTAATAACTCTGAAACGCACACACTGTCAGCAATGAGGAATTCACGCTGCATGTCAGAGCTTTAAATGCAGACTTGCAAAGTTTTGATGGAAAGTTGTGAAAATACCAACGCTTGAACGCTGTAAGGAGTTTTAAAAGGAAGCATGACCTGCTCGCACTTTTCTAAGTTCAGATTTACAAAAGAAAAAACCCAAAGCAAAACCAAACCAACTACCAGTCCCAAACGCAAACAGGCCAACCGTGCCTGTCTGTGGAGGGTGCCGACTAAACATAGAATCACAGACTGGTTTGGGTTGGAGGGGACCTTAAAGCCCCCCCAGTCCCACCCCCCTGCCCCGGGCAGGGACACCTCCCCCCAGCCCAGGTTGCTCCAAGCCCCGTCCAACCTGGCCTTGAACACCTCCAGGGATGGGGCAGCCACAGCTTCTCGGGGCAACCTGCCCCAGGGGCTCACCACCCGCACAGGGGAGAATTTCTTCCTAATATCTAATCTAAACCTGTCCTCTTTCAGTTTAAAGCCACCACCCCTCGTCCTATCACTACAAGTCCTTGTAAAAAGTCCCCCTCCAGCCTTCTTGTAGGTGCCCTCCAGATACTGGAAACTGCTATACGATCTCCCTGGAGCCTTCTCTTCTCCAGGATGAACACCCCAACTCTCTCAGCCTGTCCTCATAGGAGAGGTGCTCCAGCCCTCTGGATGATGGAGGGCTGGAGAATGGAGAATGCTTCTGGGGCCAACCCCTCCCAATCCGCACACAACGGGCCCCTCCATCAGGAAGGCAGCTGAGGACTCGTCCTGGGCAGAACCAGAGCTCCCAGTCTCCGCCCCAGCAGGCAGAGCAGAAAGCTCACCCTGACTGCAGCTTTGTTCCCCGCCTATGAACAAGTGTTAGTGTGGCACCAAAACAAGGAGGGTTTCAGGGCCCCTTGACTGCACGAGCTACAGAAGGAAGCCTGGGCAAAGCTACGGAGCTGGAAGGGGACAGGGAAGCACCACCCGAGCCCACCAGAACAGGCAAAGTGCGATTCGCAGGGCCACGCAGGGCTGAGCCCAGGCCATCAATCCTCCCCCAAACTGTGTGGTCCACGGCGGGGGGGAGCGGGGGGGAAGGGAAGAGGACAGCAGAGGTTAAACTGGGATCTTATGGCATGCAAAATCACATGTGATTGATCTGCATTGATTTTTCCCCGCTGAGGTGAATGATAGCCTGGCAAACAGAAATCAATTCCACTGCATTAAGCCCAGTAAGGATCTGGTATCATCAGCAAAACGCCCTGAAACACCATTGCTCGCCGACAGTGCAAAGCACGGCACGGCACAGCACGGACGGCACCTGCCCGAACCCTCCGTCCCGGACGGGCCAGGGCTGCGCAAAGGAGGGAGGCCAGGCAGTGTGGCAAAACACCACCCCTGAGCACCTCCAAGCCCTGGGGAAGCCCAGTCCCGCTCCTCTGCCCCATCGCGAGTCCTGTTTTCTGCAGGGGTCAGGCTGGAGTCCCAACTCCCGGCAGCTCCGGGGCAGGCTGGACACGCCGCTGAGCTCTGCCGCCTGGGTACAGCTTCTCGTTGTGACAGTGCGATGCTGCAGAGCTAGCAGCAGCTGCTACTCTTGCCCAAAATGGAATAATTCTCCTAGATTTAAGTGCTAAAAATACTGGCACATTCAAAATTTCTCTGCCCTTGTTACAGCAAAGAATAATTTAGTGCTACCGACCCAGACGAAAGAAACTTCCATCTGGTAGCTCCCCCAGTGCACCCCCCACTGCAGTGCCTCTTCCAGAGCGCCTAAATGGATTTACTTCTCTCCCACAGTCCTCGCAAGGTTTAATTCACTGTAACTGCTGGAAATGAGAGTTCAGGAGGAAATAATGTCATGGAAGCGTTCAGCATGAAGGCACACGGAGAGCAGCGGCTCTCGCGGTCCCAGGTGCCCGGGTGTGCAGGGCAGCACTCCGTCCCCGTCACACGGCAGCCGCGATCGAACGCTGCCCCGGAGCTGAATGCAATCAGCAGGAACCATGCAGCTTCAAAATGCAATGGGTTGGTTCATTAACAGATGCTGAACAATAAAATAGAAAAGAAAGTCAACAACAGCTTTCAGGCAGAACCGTAACTTTACACAGCACTCGACAGAGATACTCCTTTTTCACCCCAACACGTCCCGACTTCAGAGGGTCCCGTCGCAGCTGACTGCAACACCACGTGTGGCAAAGCGAAGGGCAGGACCCCCCATCTTGAGGGAGCTTTGGGACCTCTCCCAGGTGGAGCAGGAACATGCTACTGTCCCTACTGAACATGAGACCCAACAGATATAAGGCTCCAGCCACACAGTGTGGCCGTCACCCTGCGCCCGGGAGGGACACACTGCACCTTCTGCCTCGCACCCGAGAAGCATGTGGAGAGGAGGGACGAGCTACGACTGGAAGATGAAGCTACGTCCTGGGGCTCAGCGGTCCCTTGCCCTCCCATCGGTGTGGGGACAAGCAAGGAGCACAGCGGAGGGGGAAGAGAGGTGAAACAGAGAGGTGCGCAGGGATCGGACTATGCGACAGGCTGGGCCAAACCTCCTACCCCCACCAGGACACCCCTGTGCCACAGCGGTGGGAAAGACCTCCCGCGCTCTGCTCAGGAGCACCCAGACCCTGACAAGCCCAGGGAAAACCCGTCCTGCGGGGAAGAACGTGGCCCTCCGGCCACCGAGGAGGCGCTGGCGGCTTTGGTGCTGCAGCGGAGCAGAGTGCGGACACCGCACTGCAGCAGGCAGGGGCCGTGTCCCACGGGCTGTGCGGCAGCCGCTGCTCTCAGGGCAGAAGAGCTTGCTTCAGAAAATGTTGGTGGTTTCCAATGATAGCTCCGGGCAGGGAGTAGAAAAAGCAGAGGCCAAGGGCTCAAAGCAGCAAGGTGGGGGCTGGTGCCCGCAGCGAGAGCCCCTGTGCTGGGCTCCTGCTCCCGCATGGTGCTTGCACCCCGCGCTGCTCTCCCCCCGCTCCCTGCGCTCCTGCCTGCACCCTGCGGCACGGCGCTTGTCCCCAGGCCGACATGAGACCCTTCATTAACCAGCCACGCTCGCCGCAAGCAGCCGAGGAGGTTGAGAGAGCAGGGGGCAGAGCCACAGGGCTGGTTTCCATGAGGCCGCCCGGGTCCCCCGTCCCGGCAGCGCCCGCGGCACGCAGCCAGCCCCGGAACGCCGGCGCGTGCAACCCACTCTCCCCGGGCATGGATTTGCACGTGCAACGCAAAACTCCTCTTGCGGCATTAAGATGAGGAACTCGTTATGTCTTGGATTAATGACAATTTTTAATTGGTCAGGCTACGAAAACCTTATAGAGCTGTTATACATTACACCTGTGATGGCGGAACACCGTGTTAATCAAGACAATTACTGTGGGGCCCAGAGAATCTCTCTACCAGCGTAAATAATCCTTGTCACTTTGAGAGGAAAATTAACAGCTGCTTTACGGTGTCCCCGAGCACATGGCTTTGCAGGAGCCGGGACCAGCCCTGCGCCAGCCGAGGGGGCGCTCCCTGGCCGGGATGGCACAGCCTCGGCTGCGGGGACTGGCACTTGCTCCCACGAAGACCCCCGGCCGAGCAGCAGGACGGGCCGTGCCCCGTGCGAATGCTCGCTGCCCCTCCTGGCACCAGGACATAGCAGGAGCTGTTTCTGGGGCTGCGTGCCCTGCACCGGCTCGCACCACCATCCTCGGGGATACCAACTTGAACACACATGTAAGTAGGGGAGGAGGCGGCGCTGCCCACTCGCAGAGAGCAAAGGTGCCCACAGCTCTGTGCGTGACGGGAAAGATTTAAAGATGCCGCCTTAGTAATCCTGATTGTGGTGGACAGACACACTGTAAGTATGCTTAAGATAATGACAAAATATGCTCTACAGAGCGTGGTAATTTCAAGCAAACGAAACCTATCATAAATTGTGCAGTTACTAAAATCCATCATTTCCTATATGAGCTTTCTTCTCTTTTTACTGTTCTTTTCTACAGTGTTCCTCCAGCGTGCACACACACACACATAGGTGCAGCCTTCCATTACATGCTGACGTTTCTATTGTTAACGGGGATCGGAGGACCCGTGCCTGGGCAGCGATACGGTCTGACAGCAGTTTGTCCGCACCCCCCGCAGCCCCCGTGCGCCTGGCTGGACACCGCGCCGGCTGCCCGTGCTGCGCGGCCGAGCAGGCTCGCACTGCCAGCAGCATCCCCAGACGACTCATCCGACTGTACTCTGTGCCTTGGCTCACTGCAGAGTTTACGTAGCCATGCTTTTGCCAAGAGACTGAGAGGCAAAAGACAGAAAACCTCCTCAATATGGCTGATTTGGGCTTAGGAATCGTAATACAAAATCCAAGTCCTCCTGCAAAAATATACTCTTAAAATAAATTAGACTTTGTAAAAAGCACCTGAGCATCACTCAAGCCCTCCACCCTTTCCACACTAACACCTTTACAATCCCTAAGGATTTCAACAAACCTTGGCCTCGCTACCAGGTCTGCCACGAGACCGTCTGGGCACTTCCCCTGCATGGGGATAAAGAATAAGCAATGCAGAAAGTGGTCCGGTTTCCAAATACTTTCCGAAAACCTGTTGTTTCCAGTGACATCACTGGTTCCTGAAACCTGAACAACTGACATAGGAACGCGATTCACAGACAGTGACAATACCGAGCTCTTTGTATTGAGAAGAGCCTTATCCTCAGCAGGAATACACAGACTGCTTCTCTAGCAAGGTCAGCACTGTGCCGACCGCTGCAACAACCGACCGATCGTCAGCGTGTACCTGTATTCTCAAGACGTTGCCTTGCAAACCCGGGAAACCCTAATACATGAATATCATCGTTAAATTGTTATTACAGCAAAAGGGTCGGTGTACAGACACCAGGATGGGTGTTTTGCCAAAGCGCTCAGTGTGCCGTGCATTCTGCCGTTCTGGTCATCTCGCTGAAGCCATCTGTTAGCTTATCAGCAAAACCTATTGATTTTTTAAAAATTTGAATTAGAAGTACGCGAACGTCAGCTAAGTGAGTAAAATCTGGAAGCAGCAAGCTTTCCTCTCATGTAGAGCAGCTGTTTTCGGCTTATGACCAAAATTTGTTATCATCTTGCACTGATGTCATTCTCCATCTCATTATTCCAGTTTGGTGCCCTGGAACAAGCACCGAGGCTGACCGCAGGCAGCTCAACACGCAAAAACCGCTGCAGAGATTTCCTCTGGCAAGTGGAGTTTCTACCAGGACACTGAGCGTTCAGTAATGCGCACCGCTGAAGGGACTTATTCCACGAAGGATCCCAAAACGCTTTACCAACACAGAGACTCACCATAACAATTTCACCGGTGGGCAAACCCGGGCGTGCGTGACTGAATGAGCTGCCTGAACCCCCTAAGCCATACCCACCGTCTGCACCACTGGGCTCAGAATTTCCCTCATCAGAGGGTTGTTCTGTTTTCTTCTCCTTCCTGGTTTTCTGCCACCGGAGGAGAGTCGAGAGCCCGCAGCCGGGCAGCTCGCCTGAGGTTTCTCAGGGGTGCCCCTTGCCAGCGGCACTCTGCCTGCCGCAGCTCTGCTCCAGTCTGCCAAAACCGGGTTCCCCTTCCCTGAAGGTCCAAAGACCTTCTGGCTGGTCAGCTCTTCTAGTGCTTCGGACTCTACAGAGAGTTTCTGTAGTACCTGTCACAGGCATCAGGCAGCGCGGTGCTGGACACGGGGCAGCCCGCGAGCGCTCGCCCGGGCATGATTCAGATCTCAAGACCCTCTCTCATCTTACAGGATGGACATCACTTGCTCTCCAGCTCTGAGGTGAGATGATTTACTTTCATCTCCTCTGAAGCTCCTGGGACCAGACATCTCCTCACCAAAACACCTCTGCCGACCGGACACACACGCTTGCTTTCCAGCAGCGCTTCAGGAGATCGCAGCCCTCCCGGCCCACGCCGAATACGGCCCCGGGATACCCCTCCCCGAAGCTGAAAAGCCGTAACGAGGGTGGCGCAGCTTAGAATAGGCTTTAGAAAGGTGATACAGCAAGGGGCAGAACGGGAGAAGGATGGAGTACTGCAAGGGGGTGCCCCGTGTAAACGGGGTGGAGCCACTGCAGAGCTTTCATAAAGACACCCGAAGATGAGGACAGCGTCTCTCGGGCTGCCTGCGCACGGGGCAGCTGCGGAGGCAGCGCAGAGCGAGAAACACCAGCGGGCCAGCGGTGAGACGCAGGTGGGCTCGGCGCTCATGAGGGAATGGCGAGCAGGGCACGCAGCTGACGGGAGATAAACACCTTCCGCACGGAGCAGCTGAGCCGTCCCTGCCATAATCTACCTTTAAAGAAAGCGTATGTGGAAGCCACAGCCTTCAGAGAACGCTCATGTTTGAAAAAATGTGCTTCATATCCCGATTCTATATTTAGGGGAAAGCAAACACACTAAAGCTATGTACAGACAGTCCCTGGCATTTGTTGCATAGATTTGAATTTAATCAGCTAAAGATGGCTTAATCCAACATCTGGGGCTGTATCAAGCAGGAAGGCATCACGAAAGGATTTCTTCCATGGTGGGCTCAAGCAGCTGCAGCCCAGCGGTGCCGGGCGACGCTACTCAAGGTACAGGGCTGTGCTTACGCCATCAGAGCCAGCCCATCTCCCAGCAAACAGGGCATTCCAATTTGACATCGGCCACCACAGTACTCTGCCAAGAGCATTTCTCCTGCGTCTGCCCCAGTCAAGTCCCGTCGGCTGTAGGTCCCTGCCCTCATCCTCCAGCCTGTGGTCCCCCCTCCAGGGGGTGGCATGGCCCGTCGGCATCCACCACTGCCCTCCCCGGTGCCTTCGGGGACTGGCGCAGCTCGGGGTCATCCCTCCAGGACATGCCCATTCCCGCAGGCATGCGATGGCGCTGCACCTGTGGCTGCTCGGGGTCTGCCACGGCACGGGGCTCAGTGACGATGCCCATGCGGGGCTCAGCGACGGTGCCCGCTGCAGCTCCAGCGCTCCTCGCCCAGGGGCACTAACCCCTCACAAAGCAGTGCAAAACCCGACATTAGTCCAGGAAAAGCCTGAGTGACGGGGCCAGTCCACAGCACACATTCTGTCTGCTCAGTTTAAAACTCATCATAAACTAGACTTTCTGCCTACTTTAACGTTTCTTCCAACGGAAGCTGAATGTCTGTGCCACCACTTTCAATCTGCCCCTGGAAGAGCTCGTCTCAAGACATTTTCCGTGCAGTATTTTAATTAAACTTTCTTTTTTTCAATTTAGTGTTAGGTTCATTACATGATGTTCTGAGCCACTGAAATGAATTGCTTAAAAGTAATTTGTGCAGCAGCTGAAGGAGGAGATTATAGCTATAAATGAGTCCATCTTTTGAACTTTGCATTTTTTGCTGGTATCAGTCTGGTGTGTGTATGTACACCTCTGGAGCTAGCAGCATTCAGCATCATTTGGTGTAATGGTTCAGAAAATGTAACAGGCACCAGCGTCTGCAGAGTCCTGCCCGCTGCCAACGCGAAGCCCGCAGCCGCTGGCCGAAGGGGGAACCTGCCGTTGTGGTGCTCAGCGGCCACAGCACCACACGGCAAAACCTGAAGCTGTGCTGCCGGGGGAGCAGAAAGCACACAAGTTCTGCCTTCAGCCTGGAGATGGCTGTGATCTGAGTAAGACAGCTTCACGTCTCTTGCTAGTAAGTAGCAGAGAGTAAAAAAATACTTGGTTTATAAATTGCAAGTGTAAATAACAAATATTTCTTTTTGAAACCAATCAGGAATTTCTCCTGGTTGTACTGCTCATCTCCTGACTTAGATAAGGATCAAACACATCGCTGGAATATCTCCTCCTGTCTGCCCAAAAAAGAAATAACCTTTCTTACTTCCCTGAGTGATAAATCACTACACAATCTGCACCTGAAATGGAGGGGTCATGGTCATGCTATTTTTAGGATCTGCTGGGTTGTGATAACAAGAATTCATCTTTAACATGGAGGAACTAATATCTTTAAGCTTAAAGATGTCCACAGCTGGATCCTAGCGACGCTGCTGATCATCACCATCACCTGCAAGAAATACACCCAGCAGAACCCAGAAGGACCCTGCAGTAACGCAGGACAAGAGGAACCCGCTGATCCCTCTCCGGCACGGCCTTTGCATTAGCACAAACCGGTCTGTTAATTTTTACTGTGAGCAAGCGTGCAAACGACCGGGATTTCAGCGCGCTGAGGGAGTCAATGTCCTCTGGAGCAGTGTGGAGAGTTCAGAAAGTTCCCCTGCTTTTCTGCCGACGTGCATCACGAGACCCCATCCGAGGGCTGTGGTGGGGGCAGGTGCTGGTGAGCGGTACCGCCCCTGCACGGGGACCCCGACTCCCACCGCCCTCGGTGGCTGCGCTCCAGGAGACTGTCCCCAAGGCACCCAACCGACCACGGGCTGGCGGGGCACTGAGGATGTCCCAACACGAACACGCTCGTGTCCATTCTCCAGGCAACCAGCTCAGGCCAGCTCCTCCGCGCACTTTGCCACGCCAGCACCGCAGCCCGCTGGGTCCACCGCCAGCCCGGCGTAGCCACGCAGCCGTGTCCTGCACGCCGACAAATTCAACTACCGTCCCCTTGCTTTTCATTTTGAATTAATCATTCTACCATGGATTTTGTCCTCTTGGAAGGAAAATTTATTCAGATTTATTTTAATCTATCTTCAGCGGAAACTACCAGACAAACCTTGCTTGTACCAGGGAATAAACTCCGGGATGTAATAAGCTCCCAACTGGAGGCACGGGCATTCATTAGATCAAATGAAAACCCTCTCCCGGTCAGATGGGATTTAATTAAGTTGATTCTGACAGGGAATTAAAGGCCTTTGCTGGGAGCTCTGTTTCTGGTGTTGGGGATGTATCATTGAAGCTAAACATAGTGCTTCCCCAGGCAGTATTAGTACAAATATTTTGGATGAAATTGTTAGACTGAGATAATCTTGACATTGTTCATCTGCAGGAACCAGAGTCGCAGCTGAACCTGGCTGCTCCTAGTGAGGTACTATTGCTAACACAGTAACATGGCAAAATTAATTAGAGTGCACTGAAAACTGATTTGTTTATTCTAAAACTAGCAACAAATGCAGAGAGAAATACAAAAAATGATCCTGCAACGCGACAGGGCCGCGCAGTGGCAGACAGCTATCGCTCGCCTAGACGCAGCGACCGCTATTTCAGAGGATCCTCATGCAATCAAACAGCAACACCGATGCGCTTTTAGTAAAACATCCCATTCTCAGGTCCACCGATTTTCTATCAAACTGAGTAATTCTGCTTAAGCAGATACTGCCCACCCGGTCTCGCCACACGGGTCCATGGGGTGCGGGGGCTCTTGGCTCCTGCGCCGGGAGCGCAGCCGCTCCCAGGAGGCGCCAGGCTGGCGGCATAGCCGGCACGGGACAGCACCAGAGCCGACAGCTCCGGCCAAGGCCGAGGACACCCGAAGCCAGCGCAAGGAACGGGCCCGTCCTGCCCCAGCGCACCGGCCCCTCGCTCCCTGCCATCTCGCCCCAGAGTCGGGGTAGATCCCTGCATCGCTCCCCCAGGTCAGCGCTGCTCACGCTGCCCGACGGGCTGCCCAGGGCTGCAGGCTCACACCGGCGGTGTCTGGGCACGCAGAACAGAAGGTTTAATTCATAATTTCCAGGGAGGACAGAGCCTATTATGAGCATATCCCGTGCTGTTCCCCACGGTGACCTGTGGCTCCGGGACACTGCAGAGCGTGGCCGGTCACAGGCTCACACCAGTCTCCGACTCACGGCACGGGCTGCAAGGCAAAACCACCCGGATTTAAAGTCTTTCACAGCACTGCCATTGAAAACATTGGGCTTCATGTACGTCTGGGGGTTTTTTGTTGTTTTGTTTGTTTGTGTGTTTGTTTTGTTGGGGTTTTTTTGTTTCGTTTTGTGGGGTTTTTTTTACAAGTGTGCCCTGTACAAACAATATAAAATGTAATTTCCCAAGAGTTAGGGCCTCATCACAAAAGAGCATAGAGAACTATTTTTCTTCTATTGTCCACACTGTCTGCACAAAGCTCCGGTTAATGGTGAAGAGTGTGGCTCCACACGTACCATAGGTGAACAGCGTGGCACCACGAGCATAAAGACCTTGAACACAAGCCAGTTGCCGACACGAGCAGAGCAGGGTGAGTGTGAAAAATGGCTCCGATCCAGCAGGAGAAAGGTTATCGAGTGTGTCTCAAGCACCCATGGCCAACACCAAACAGGCGTAATCATACAACATCCAACAATTTCCACTGAAAACCCACAGCGATACACAGTATGTTCTCTTACAGACCACCTTCTAGAAATGATTTCGAGGCTTTGCAAACATTAATCATCACCACACCTCTGAAAGATAAGATTTGGGCACCCTGGCTCTATTCCTCCTGGTGTCGTCAATGAGAAAGCAGGTTACCAGATGTTACCAGATGTCAGGCAATGCTGAGTTTGTTCGCCAACTGTGCCCTGCCCAATGCTGAACAGTAGACAAGGTACTGGGCTTCCCTCTCCTCACCCTGCCGCCCGCAGAGGTTCACCAACACGTGAGTTACACCTTTGGAGTAAGGCCACGCAGCACGTAGGACAGATTTACACCCCGCTGTAAGTCTGAGTCACGGCCAGCTTCAGTTCAGAGCTCCCCACCCAACACCGCAGCGTCACCCACCTCCGGTGACTCCGAGCATCGCTGCCAGCCCCGTCAAGCCTTTTCAAGTCCGGCAGTGCCCTGCAACGCTAATGAACTTGGGACAATCTCTGCAACAAAGAGGGGTCGGTACCACAGAAGCTCCCACCCGCCCACCTCGCGTGGGATGAGGCAGTGTCCAAACACGGCACTCAACATCGGTTCGTGCCAGGAAGGAGGAACAGCCGTTTCTGGTGACAGATGACATGCCGTCAACGCAGCATCCTCCTGACGCTGGTTTGTTGCCTGCCTGGTACCGCCTGCATCAGGCGTAATTGTTTGTGTGGGCTTCCACCGTGGCAGTGACGGGAGAGCTGGGGAATCAACAAATGTTTTAATATTCTGGAGCAAGGCTCTGGGCAGAGCAGCAGGCTGCCACCACGGCTGTCGGCACGCAAGGCGAGACAGTGCTTCATCCTGGGGACAGGGGACACTGCCCAGGGGGAGACAAGGAGCAGCGTCTCTCCCCCAAAATGGCCATCGCAGCAAAAGCGACTGCAGGACACCCAAGGGCTGACGCGGTCCCTTCCAACACGCCCAGGCGCACGCCGAGGGTACTGATGTGGATTTTAGCAACTGTGCTGGGAAGCCGCTCCCCACTCTAATGAAAATCTGGGGATTACTTAATTCAAAATGGAAAACGCAAACTGCACTGTGGGTTGGGAGCACATGTTTGGGCTTCTTTCAAAAGGGGAAAAAGTGAAAATACTAATTAACCTCAGTTGTTGGAAGAGCGCCCTGCAGAAACGTGACTCAGAATGGGTCACAAATCATAAAATAATAATAATAAAAAAAGCCACAATGCTCTGGGGACATTAAGCGATTACAGAGAGTTGTTATTTGGCTGATTTTCACACTTCATTAGCATATGCATAATTTAACACGCGAACGTGCTGAGGGCTGGCAAGACATAAGAGCCACTTTCTTGAAACACGAACTGTAAATTGGGACGGCCACAGTTAGATTTTCGTTTTTTTTAAAATCATGATGGAAAATCAACAGCCATCAATTCTGGGCCTTCACCAGAAGGAACCGGTGTTCAGCGCCTGAGGACCACAGAGCTGCCACGGCGAGGCAGCCTCTCCTCCGGGGCCCGGCCGTACCGGGGCCCAGAGCGCCCAGTTTGACACGGCTGGGAGCTACTTCAAAGCAGTTTAACGCAGAAATAGATAAATCTAGGTGAAAACAACACAGTGAATCAGTGACTTTCTACCAAAAAAGGTGTACCCATTCTGCCAGTTAACGCGGGATGTGGTGTTTATGGGCTGTGCCAAACCGGCCCGTGTCGGCGGCTCTGGTTGCTCCAACGCTCAGCTCCTCGTCTCTCCAACAGCAGCACAGACTGCAGCACTGACTGCCCAGGCTTCCCCCATGGATTAATTGCTGCTAGTAATTAATGGCCCATCAGTCCCCGGGAGGGCTCCCGCCATACGCAGGGGCACAAGAGGAGCTCCGTCCGAGACGCGTGAAACCCGGGAGCAGTTTGGGAAAGCTGGCGCTGCCGGCACCCCCGCCAGGCGCGAGAGCCTCCCCGGCACAAAGCGCGGCTCCCGCCTCGAGTCCAGAGAGGGCAGGGGAGGGCAGGGGGGGCTTGCACGAGGCCGGCGGCCGGTGGGGGTCTCTGCAGCCGCCCGTGTGGGGGAGATCAACTCCCACTGCCCCATCAGCAGTGGCTGCTCCTGCTCGCCCAGCGTTCGCCCCGGGGGCAGCGAGACGGCGCTTAAGCAGAGGGCGGACAGACTTTTGGGAGTTACTGTCAGAGCAGGCGACCTTCCAGCATGCCTATTCTCCTTCCAGTGGGGGAGAAACGAGGGCAGGAAACACAGACGGTTCATCCGTCCCAAGACCACCGCATTTACACGGAAGGAGCGATGCCAAGGCACACCAGACCGCGCAGGGCCCTGGGCTGCTGCCAGCCCTCCTTCGCGCCACGGTGGCGGGCGGCCCCGCGCCATCAGCTGTGACGCTGGGGGACCGGTGTCGCATTGAAGGCCACACGGCCATGGGCCGCATACAACGGCCCCTGGATACGCAGCCCAGCGCGCGCTGCCCGTCACAGGGTGCCCGAGCTCCTGCAGCGCCCGGGAGGCAGTCCGGCCGGGAGACTCAGCATAAGGAGACCTGCAAGCTAAAGGCGAAAGAACAGTTCATATGGCGGAGAGATGAGCCTTTTGCAAAAAAAATAAATCTATCGCTCCTTTTCCCCCACAATCTGCGGCAGCCACATTTCTAACAACCATTCCAGACTGTAATTTCTCCATATTTTAACAGATGTTCTGTTTATGAAACTGCAAGAGGATTTAGGACTTATGAATAATGCCAGGAGGTCTGGGAGATGTTTCTTTATATGATTAACTGACCACAGGCCATTTGTTTTACAACAAAGATGCTCAACGATCCATGCACACTGATTTATGCAGACCCTGTCTATCGTAATGGCTGACGTCTCCCTGGTACCCTTCATTAGCATCCACACAGCGATGGGAGGGATGCAGACCATGAGAGCAAGTCCCCATTGCTCTCCACGACGGTCCATTAGCCAGGGCAGAATCGATCGGCGGGAAACCCAAGACCACGATGTGGGGAACCTAACAAAGGGAAACCAGATTTCACAAGTAAAGCAGGACTGGTGAAGTCCCTCTTTCAGGGCATCCCTAGCACTCTGCTTACTGCGGCATTTTTGCACATTTCACCAACATTTCTGATGGTAGATACTGCAAAGAGGACAGAGCAACGTCTCTACTCGCCCACCGCTGGCTCCGTGGGACCATTCCTGGCTGCACTGCCCCCCTCGCCGCTGCCCCGCACACCCAGCCCAGCTTTGGCTTTGCTAACGAGCTGCAGGAGCAACGAGGATCCCAGAGCGATGGGCAGTCTCCCAAACGTAAAGCGAGGCAAAAGCTGACCCTGAGTCTCTGAAGGGGAATAGTACCTTTCCAGCACCGTAGTGCAAGTAAACCGGGGGAAGCAAATAACACTCTTGCCGTATCGGAGCACTCCCTGACGTTCTCTGCAGCTGATGTATGGCTGCACGGAGGCAGCGCGTGGGAACTGGCAAGCACACCTCACTCTAAATGAAAGCGGAACTGACAAATATACCTTAATTGGCCAAATTAAACAGCTGATGGCGAGTACCTGGCATCATCCAGGTAACACGTACTTGCCTTCCATAAGCGCTTGGTTTTGACCGGTCTAAGTTCCACGAAAGGCAAATGTTGATGGCTGTGGGAAAGATTATTTTTATTCTGACTTTGGCTCTTAATAAATGAACAAGAAATTTCATGACTACGAAAGAACTTTGAGTTTCTCCATCAAATGAAACACAGCAGTGCTTGGATGGCACTTAATGTTGTTTTGTTTTGTTTTGGTGCACATAAATAATTACGATTGAGGATGCAGTACTTTGAAGTTGAACTTATGAGTATGAGCAAAGCTACAGTGAGAGTAATAAATTATGCAAAACTATTTGTGCTTGGAATGTCAATGTTTCAAGATGATGCAAATAGGCACTTTTTGAACCTCTTCTAAAAACCCAAAGAAGCCTTGGGACCAAACCATATGGTTCAAGTCAGCTTCCCATAGCAAGCTTAATGCTTCCGCCAGCCAGCAAGGATTTGGTCAATTAGCTTATTAATGTGTTTATGCAAACACAGAGAAGAAGCGTTGGGGAAAGTCTCCTCGATTTCTCTCTGCCAAACTTACTGACCACCGTAGGGCTGAGAAAACATTAATCTAAAAAATTTATANATTATAAAAAAACCCCACCAAAACAAAACCAAAACCCCCACATCGCTCTCAAGCACCCTGACGGGCAGAACTGATGACCCCATCCGATGGACGGGGCTTGAGCAGAGCTGTGTCTTCCCAGAGGTCAAAGTGAACAGGCAAAACGGTCCCTTCCAACCTTGGAAAATCTATGAAATCTTTAGCAGAAAGATGTTGTATCAGTTCCAGTTTATTATTATATATGTTTGGCTTAGAAGGAGGAATATCTAATTATACTAATTGCTTCCGGTTTGGGAACGGACCCTTCACACTTGGATAAAGGTGCCTATAAACAACAGCGTTTCTGCCTGCTCAGGCTGCGGGTCAGGTTTTACATGCTCTGAGAAGATTAACTTTTTTCCTAGTGAAGAATTTAATTACAGGAAGTGATTAGCCAAGTGCTCCCAGTCAATACAGACGCAGTACGAGCGCTCAGGAGTCTGCGCGTTTCCCTATTACATGCGAAGCCCAAGAATGGCAAAATTCTAGCGAAGCCATTTGGGTTTTAAGCTATACCAGCAAGACCTGGACCTCCACAGGCCAATTACAGCGTGCTGACTCAAGCAACATTCAGCAGGGCTGGAAAGGGGGGAAACCAATAAAAAGACAGCAGGAGACCAAAACTCCATTTTAAAATACAGGAATAACATCATTTTATAGGCTTCTTGTTTTCTAATTTGCAACATTGCAAAAATCAATGGCTTTTGGAAAGTGAAAGAAACGCACACAGCAAACTGCTCGCAAACCTGCTCGCCAGAAAACAACGCTTGTCGATAAATACAAATATTGTTTTCCCCATCTTTTGCAGGGGGATGGGACAAAAGAATGCCTTGAATATCTCCCATCTGCTTTAACATTTTTCACTACAGGTTAATAATTGTACCAGCAGCTATTCACTAAGCAAGAAAAAACTGTAATTAAATACACCTAAAATAGCCTTCCAGCCTCCAAATAGCACTGCCGAGAGCGTAACAAAAGCTAAATCTGACAATCCAGCCAAGCTGTCTATTAGCACTCTCACACTGGAGGTAACCGAGAGCGACAGTTAAAAGCAGCTTCTATTTTAATCTACTGTCATGCAGAGAGACTGTTTAATCAGCACGGGGAAAGGGCAGCCCCTGATCCCACCGAGAGGGCCTGGAGAGGAGCTGCCTCCGCCGCTCCCGGCCGGGCTGGGGGACCCGCAGCCCCCGGAGCCCGCAGAGCGACCGCGCGCCTTGGCCCTGGCTGGCAGGAGGGCAGCTCTGCAGGGACAGCTGAAGGCAACAGAGCAGCCACGAACAAATGCCACCTAAAACCAAACATTAACTTTGCAGAGTTAAAGTCTTTCCAAGCACTCTGCCAAGACAGGAGTTTTCCCAACAAACTCTTCCCAAAAGCTTCATCTGGATGAGTTAGTATCATCATCCACTGGGAGCACCTTCCCATTTAATGCGTCTGACCATACCCGTATCCTCTCGTGCTGACCTCACTGAAGAAGTCGAGTCCATCAGTGGTGGGCGAAGCATTTGCGGAGTCCACCTCAGGACAAACTCCCACAGCTGCGGCTGTGTTACCATCGCCAAACACCGCAGTGCCCGTACCAGCGACCACGGCACACAGCTCCTGGACACCAGGCTGATATGAAACAGATGCGACTGAGACCGACTTTGTAAAACAGCACCGAAAATCACTCCTCTTTCCAGGTGATAAAATCGCTGCAGGTTTACCCTAACCAGGCCAGGGTGTGGTGAGCGGTATCCAACACCCAATGGAGGAAAACTCACAAGGATGATCTCACAGTGTATTTTTCTTGTGCTAAGTATCACTCCCATCTCTGCACGTGCACTGCGAAGGTACCACTGGGCCCACAGGCCACGAGGCCACCAGCCCAGTGGCCACTGGCTGCAGCCGCCGCTCTGAGCCCGACACACTGCGCATCGGCGCACGGGGTTTACAGGGGGATGGTTTCATCTGATGGCCTGAGACTGCATATGCAGAAGAAAGAATCCTTCTTTTTCTGGCAAATCCCAGTCCACCAGATTTCATCACCTTGTCAATAACTTCGCACGTTGTCAGAAACAGATTGCAAGGAAAGAAAGAGGTTTGGTGAGGCAGTAGCTCTCAAAAGATAGAGAACAAAGTGCCACAGAAGTCAGGAATTCAGCTGTACAATGGCACTCCAAACCAGGGCACGTCTCCTGTCAGGAGTCACGACGAACATTTCTAGCCAGCCAAGTGAACAGCGACGTGTTCTCCAGCCGCGCTGCGTTATTACCTTGCAAAGGGAAAAGCTACGGAGCAGAGCAGGCAGCCGCGGTGCCCCTGTTCGGGGAGGAATGCTGGCGCTGGCCATGTTCACCACAACAATCGCTGCCTGTGGCCAAGCCACGGTACATGAAGACACCGAAGGCTTTGGTCAGGACGCTTCACCCCCTCCAGCAAGCGTGGAGACAGGGCAGGACCCCCGGCCCGATGGGGACAGACGCCTCCCGCACACGGGGACATGAGCATCCCTAAGGAGACGCCTCCCTCCAGAGAGTGCAAGGAGAAGTAAAATGAATCTAAAAACAACCTCGCCGTTTTAACAGCAGGTTTCTCTCTTAAGGGAAAGCAGAGCTCTCTCTTAATTAAAGAAACAAAGCCTTTAAGAATAAAACTCCAAAGCCTCGCTGGTTCCCAGGGCTGCGTGGGTCCCTGGCAATGGGAAGCACACCAGACGTGAGCACAGTTTGGAGCGATTTCTGGCAGTTTCTCTCTAAATACAGCTCTGCACAGTCCCTCCTCCTGCCTCTGAAGGAGGTCTCCATCTCGCCCCACACCGCTCTGCTGCTGCCCCGGCCCTCGGCAGGTCCATCGCTGCACGACCCTGCCCGTGCGGAGCTGGAGCGCCGGGAAAGGGCAGTTTGGGTGAAGGAAAAGGGCAAGAGTAAGGTTTGGTGCAGAAGCCCCCAGCAACAGAAACCGCCCTCAATGTTCTGCCGGGGACAGGACTTGGCTCCTCAGAGAAGGTCCGATACGTGACCTGGGAGGGAGCAGCCCAGTCTCAGCCCAGTCTCAGCAAGCCTGGAGCGCTCCAGCCGCAGGGGCCGGGTCTGCCCGCCGGACGGACGGGCTCTTGGCCACAGGAGAGGCACAGCCAGCACCGGCTGCCACTGCCCTACCACGCCAGCCAGCACCAGGCCCTGCCACTTGGGCGCCATCGCATCTCCCGCCTCCTCTGCCCGCCTGCAAAGTTAATTTCATTATTTAAACCCCCTGGTCTGCGCTGCGCCACCCACAGAGCCGGCACCACGGGGTCACCGCAGGCCGCAGCCCCCACAGCAGCCGGCACAGCCACGACGGCAGAGGCAGGGTCTGGCGCTGGAGGATGAGGCGAGGCCAGCGGCGGCACAGAGCCCACCGTGTGGGGGCTCCCAGCGCCCCAACGACGGCCCCGTGCGGGCGGCCGGCGCACTGGGACCCCGGGGCTTGGCACAAACGCAGCGGCCTCAGGCGAGCTCCGCGCTGGGCGGTTCTGCCAAACCCAACGCAGGCGATGGGCTCGGCCAGCCCGCTGCCAGGCACTGCCAGTCGGAATTCATTTTGGTTTACATTGCTCCCAGATCTACAGAGGATTTTATTCTAACACATGGCAGAAGACAGGCGTGCTATTTTGGTTGGGAAAGTAGTAAAATATACAGGTTGCCATTTGAGAAGACAGCAGAAATTTTAGCAAAATTCTCAGTTCTCAGTCTGGGACCAGACACACCAGACCCTGCGGGACAGCTGCCCAACCCACAAACTGACTTTATTTCTTCTGCCCGGATCACACTTGTGTTTTGAGCTATTCCTGTTTGCAGTAAGTATTACACCACAGAAACTCTGCGAAGCTCACAGGCCCAGCAGGTGAAATCCCATTGAAATACACATTATCAGTTACTTTGCAAAGTTTCTGACTCCCCTTCTGGAAGGATTTCCATAGGTTTCATAGATGTTCCCACGTTTTCAAAGAGTAACTTCAAGGAACACGTTTATGGGAGCCCCACCTCTCCTGCTTTTACAACTCCCAACTGAAGCGAGTACGGGAACCTTGAACTTGTGCACGCCAGGCAGGGAAATGCCATTTTTTCTGTTTCACAGAGGAGGAGGAGGAGGAGGGTTGGGGTCTGCCCAGCAGTCGATGTGAGGACAGGCCCTAGCCATAGAAGTTGAGGACAGAGTCACGCCATTGTTCACTCCACTTGACGGTGCCGTGGAGGCAAGTGGCCGAACCCTGCCATCAGGTCCGTTGGGGGATGTTCGGCGCTGCCTTGGGTGGACCAGAGCCCCCTGAGAAGAGACAAGTGAGGGACGTGACTTTGTGCGAGCGGGGCAAGGGTGCCCGCCAGGCTCCTCAGCAGCTCAGGGAGGTGTGACATTCAAGCGACAGATCTATGAATGATCTACAGAATAACGTCACGGGTTTGTAACTTCAGCAACAGATTGACACAGTTATGGAAAGACACAGCAAAATGCAATTTGGGGAATAAAATTAACTAGAGTTCCCGTGACTCCAAGCAGAGCAAACATAAACGCAGAAGTCCACAGCTTTGGACTTGTCACATTACCAGCCTCCAGCGTTTGAAATGTCCTGCTGCTGCCACGCCGTGCCCTCCGCACGCCCCTCGCTGCCTGCAGCTGCCCACCCACAGGACAGTCTCGCACAAGTCAAGCACACGGGTACGCAAGGTGCCAAGTGACGACAGAACCAACCACCTTTAGCTGGACGGGCTGTTGGACTCGCAGCTGCTCGTCCCTCAAGAAGGGGGGTCCTAGAAGTGGCTGTGAGTATTCCTCTGCCCTTCTGCCTCCTCCCGCAGCTAAAATACCCGCGGTCAGAAAAGGAGAGATGGCTTCTACCTGCCACATAGAAAACCCTCATGCAAAGAGGGCACCTTGCACTTTGACCGGTTTTAGCTGTTCAAAGAGATGGTAGGAAAGGTGACAAGTCGAAGCCCTCAACAGCCAACCTCCTCCAGCAACACAAACAAGCTGTAGAACAACAATTCTCCTGTCCTGGTGCCGTAAACCACACGGGACATGAGGACTGCACAGCCAGAGCCATCGGGACCAGATCTGGCATCTGCATTTAACAGACAGACACTGCTGGTGACATACTGTCAGCCACATGAACGATGAGGGATGTGCAGGCCACTTTGGGCAACTTTCACAGAAACACAGAACGGTTTGGGTTGGAAGGGACCTTTAAAGGCCACCCAGTTCCACCCCCCTGCCCCGGGCAGGGACACCTCCCACCAG
>RSEF01000013.1:20087891-20109641 GCA_003993805.1 Himantopus leucocephalus
GGGCGGGCGGCTCTCGGCTCTCCGCGGCGGCGGCGAGGAGCCGGGCACCGGGGGGCCGCCGAGGGACCGGCCCGGCTGAGCGCGGCGGCCCCGGAGCCCCGCAAGCCCGGCCCGGGGGAGCCCGCCCCGGCGGGAGGGCGGCGCGGACCCCGCGGGAGCGGCGCTGCTGAGTCACCGGAGCGGCTGAGGCGCGGGGCGCAGCCCGCACGCACCCGGCGGGACCCCCGCGCCCTTCCCCGGGCCCCGCCGCCGCGGGGCTGCCCGGCCCGGCCCCGGCTCCAGCGGCGGCGCCGCGTTGGGGGCGCGGGGGGGCCGCCCCCACCTGCTGCGGGCGGGCAGGGGCCGCCGCGGCACTCGCTCACCTTCCGTGGCATAGCTGTGGTCTCGCAGGAAACTGCTGCTGATCTTGCGGGTCTCAACGTCCTCCTCCATTGACGGCGGGCTGGCGGGCGCGGGGCGTCAGCAGCCGCAGCCGCGGATCCATCATCCCCCCCCGCGCCCTGCTCCGCGGCGGCCGGCCGCGAAATGCGGCGGCGGTGGGGGGGCGCAGGGGCGGCGGAGCCCGCTGGCTCCTCCCATACGGCACGGCTGGGCTCGGCTCGGCACGGCACCGAGCTCCGCCCGCCCCGTCGGGCACGCCGCGTCCCGGGCGGGCGGAGCGCGGCGCTGCCCCTGCCCCGGCCCCGGGGATGCTCCTGCCGGGGGATGCTCCTGCCGGGGGATGCTCCTGCCGGGGGGATGCTCCTGCCGGGGGATGCTCCTGCCAGGGGGATGCTCCTGCCCCGGAGATGCTCCTGCCCCGGAGATGCTCCTGCCCGGGGGGATGCTCCTGCCCCGGAGATGCTCCTGCCGGGGGGATGCTCCTGCCTGAAGGAGTGCTGCTCCCTGACCCGCGCGCCCCAAACACCAGAACGTAGCCAGGGCCTGATATCGAGCCGGTTTTCGGCACAAAAAGAGCCACAGCATGTAAACGCCGGGTGTCCTGGGACAGGGGATGCAGCAAGGACCATGGGGGAAGCCATGCCTGCAGTGACAAGGATGTGCGTGCCCGTGGGAGCCTTGCCCAGGCTCACCCCGTCTCGGCTGTGGAAGGGGACAGGGACGGTCAGTGGTCTATGGCTGTGAAGGTCAGCACGAGTAGGGGGATCGGTGACATCTGGGGAAGAGCACAAGCACAGGGCTATGGGGGAAGAGAGGACTCCCCTTTTCAGGACACATCTCTGAAAGGACAAGCTGCATTCTGGACGTGTCACCTGGTGCACGCCAAAGGGAAACAACTACTCTTTGGGAGGGTTTTGTGTCTTGATATAGTCCAGGGAGAAACGAGCCCTGGCACTGACTGAGCCCCTGGCAGATCCAGGGAAGAAACGCATGGGGGCAAGTTCCCCCAACCCTGCTCTGTGAGCTCTACCCCCTGAAGTTGGAGGTAAAGCCCCAACCACAGTGTCAGGACACAAGACATCCCCAGCCAGGCAGCGATGTGCACCCTGGGCAGCCGTCGGGGGGGGACAAGCACGACCCTGTGCTCTCACACCAACGCCACAACCGACCCACAGTGCCCCTTCTGCCCCCTCCTCCACCCAGATGGCTGCTGAAGGAAAACGCGCGGATGCACACAGCCTGGGGTCTGACCCAAGCCTGCACCCACCGCGCACCCCTGCCCCGTCATCCACACCTGCCTCGGCAGCACCCTCGGTAGCGGCAGAGCCCTCGCTCCAGCCTGGAATGTCATCGGTGCTGGGCAGTGGCTGGGTGCGGCAGGGCAGGCAGGCACACACGGGCACAGGCGCTGCGCTGCATGCCCACCCGCCAGCACAGTGAGCCCAGCGCCCACGAGCCCCCCGCGGCGCAGGGCTGGGGTCAGCCGCAGGAACCGCGGAGCTCGACAGGAGCTGTCTTGACAGCCCAGTGCCACATCAGCGGGGAGCATTACTGTTACTGGGACCAGAGGGAATGGACAAAGGTGCTGGAAAACACTGTAAATACAGTAGCGTGCTGCAGCTTGATTTCCTCTCCTACCTGTAGTTATCAAAATCAAAATCTCATTGGGAACGTGCAAGATTTTACAGCCTATGCTATTATTCTGCTGAGATCGCACTGCCTTCCTGGGAGCCGCTTTTCTCAGGGGAAGCGTGGGAGATAGCATCCCTCAGCGAGAAGGCTCAAGGGCTCCAGTATGGCCAGTATGCACATCTTGTGGACAGGGCACTCCACACCACCGCAGCACCACTGCACTGCCGCATGCCTTTTGGAGGAGCCTGTGGATCCTCTCAGGAGAGAGGCAGAGAGGGGAAGCTCTTTCTGCCCTGTGTCACGACATTGTGAGGAAAGGTGAATTCCCAGCTCTCTGCCACCTGCCTGCCCCGGACACCTTCTGACGTGCTGTCACGTGGAGGTTGATGTAAGGCATTGTAGAGCTGCACCTTGGAGAACTCCGGCACTTACCCACACGCACAGATAACTTCAAGGATGTGTCAGTCAACCACATCACAGGCCACTCATTAATACGGGGATTACTGATGTGACAAGCCAGAAGCATTCGTCAGCCAGGCATGAGCCTGAAGGCTCCATGCCCAAAGCCTTCACTGCATTATTCTGGAATGTCAGTTCCTTCCTATAATCACCAGGCACATGTCTGAGTTAAGCAAACACATTGTATTTGGGGCTGACGCTGCGCTCGGTTGCAGTGGGTGAGATCCACAGGTTTAGTCTGAATTCACTCACTGCGACAAGGCACAAGACCCGGCCATGGTTTAACAGCAAAGTGCAGAGATGTATTTGCCAAAGCTCTCCTGCAGACCTCCCGTGGGAAAAGAAAGGTGAAAACCAAACCAAACCAAACCACTACACCCAGGAACCAGATTACCTCTGCCTGTGGTGTGCATTTGCCTCCAGGTATGCACTTGTGTATGCCACGTAGGACACAGGAGCCGTCTACCTTAAGCAATCCCAACTCCAGAGAAGAAAAATAAAGACAGATTTTTAATAAGCAAACGTTACTGCGTTGCATCCTCCCTTCAGATCTCAGGCGGCAAGCCTCAGTCAAAAGGCAATGCCCAGCTGAATACCAAGCCCTTGCAATGCTTATGGATACTATTTAAGAAACGTAAACACAGATCAGCAACCTCCTTCCCTTTCTTTTCAGCAGGCTCCGTCTTCAGCGTGTTTCCATTTTAACAAGTGCCAAGTCCTTTCTCCTTTATTAACTAGAAAAATTATTCTCCCCACTGTGCATGAATTATAATTATGTATTCATAAGTCCTGCAAAGTTTTTCAATACACCGTATCATTTAAACACATCCACAAGCCACATGTTTGTTATGCAACGCGCATAGGAGCTGCATCATGAAATCCATTTATTCTCAGCTTTTTAAAATCCAGGAACGAGCCTTTACAATAACTAAAAGCATTAGCTGTCCTAAGCAGGAACCCATTTGCAGATTAAATTCGCCAAAGGTCAGCTGGTAGCTGTCACTGTTTTCCAAACCCCCAGGTGTCTACCACGTTATGTACTTTGACATCTCCTGAAGAGCCAGGACACTTTCCACTCCACTGATTTTTGCTTCAATTAGAATAGGTTTAAGAACTCCTGTGCACAGGTTTCTGTGGGACCTAAGCAATGTGTTAAGAATAATTGAATCAAACCTCCGATTTCATGCTAAGCACAAAACTTCCTTCACCTCATTTATTTTACCTTCATATCCATGAGCATTATATCTATTTTCCTAATTACTGGTCTGGGTTAGAATGCTAGCCTCATTTTTTTAACTGTTAAATATATTAGATAACAACATTTCTTTTAAATTTGTAAGAATTATTTCTTTCGATTAGCAGATCGTTAGCACAGTGCCATCACCGAGGCACTGCCTTGGGGGACGATGCCGGGAGGTCAGCCTGTGCGGAGAAGCTCTGGTGACAGCACGTGCACCCACGATGCAGGGGACAGGCGGGCAGTGGCATCTCCGTGCCCCCCCTGCTCTGCCCCAGCCGCAGGGCCTGCGGGCAGCACGGCTGCTCCGGGGCCGGACGGGGAAACGCTCCCCGGGAGCAGGACGAGCTCCCACCCTGCGACCCCTTTGGCCGCTCTCGCCACGTGGAGGAAGAAGGCTCTTTGGAGACCGGGCTGCTGAGCAGCTTCCCTGCACGCCGTGATCTGGGGTTTACGGAAACGGACACACCAGAGGGCACAGCGAGATGGGCTGTTTCTCCGCACTGCTCCTGGTGAGCACCGGAGCTGACGCCGCTTTGGAGCGTTGCAGATGGTCCCCGAGGAACCCGGCACGTGGTGGGAGCAGGGCTGCTGCAAGAGGCACTAACTGTGCCCAGAGGAGATTGCAACGGGGATAAATATTTAATTGCATATGTTTGAAAGAGAAATAACATCTTTCTCGACAGTACACTTTAATGCATATGTAAATTAATTAGAATTCATGACATTCATTGTGCCAATCATTACTTCACAAAGTGATGCAATCCCTTAGACCAGAATTGGCTTTTGAAAGGCCACTCTCACTCTGAAAACAGCTGACTCCACTTTCTTATATGGGAAAGTTTTCTCCTGAGGGGTGCTTGTGGACTCACCAAACTGAGGGCACAACACAATCGGTGGCCACCACTACCGGCACTACACAGGTTTGCATAACTCCCGAGTACGAGAGCACGCCATCACTGAAAGCCCGTCTCTGCGCGGGACGGGAAACCAGCGCCAGCATGGCACCGCCCCGCAGCTCCCACCGAAGTCGGCACCTAGTTTTTGATCTGGGTGAAGGTCATGTCATAAAATTAATATTCTGAGAGGGAGAGCACTTAAAGCTCTAGTACAATTTCTCTCATCACGTCCAGTTCCCAATGCATTTATAAATATGTGCTCCAAGTCATTCGGCTCACAGATTCCAGTAGTCAGAGCACTTCAAATCTGAGAAGCTAATTAAGCAGCAAAAATGGGGTAATTACACTCCTATTATCCCATGTGTAATTGGTGTCAGCCGACCGGGTTGGTGGCTGGCTGGCCCGTATTCAAGGGATGACCCCAAAGGGAAAGGGGCTGTCCCAGGGCAGAGCCCCCCATGCTGCACACGCTGGAAGAGCCGCGTGAACGCAACCCAGAGCTTCTTGTGATCCCAGTGCTGAACACACCCAACACCATAGGTGAGGTGTCCCTGGGACAGCCACTGCCGCAGGGAGCAGCACCTCTAAGGGACCACAGCAGACATTCAGGGCTCCGGGTCCTGCTGAAACCAGGGCTCCGGGTGCGGTGGCTCCCTGCTCCTCCGAGCCAGGGCTGAGCTGCAAGCCAGGCTTCGCTCCGGCGGTGAAAATGTGGGACTGCCTGGGGTGACCAGCGCGGGACTGGCAGCATTCATCACCCAGCGGCGCCTGGGGAAGAAGGGACTGTGTGTGGTCCTGCCTTCAGACACGGCCCTGACCCCGTGGGCATCGCTGACCCCTCGGTCCTCGCACTCGCCACACACGCCCAGCCGGAGGGCTCGGGCAGCACGTGCCCGGGATGAAAACACGCGCTGCTCCCAGCAGCACCAGGGGAGCGTAAGCCGGCAGGGCAAGTCCTTCTCAGACACCAACGGGAAACCAGAAGTGAATCAGGAATTAAGGCCTTTCTCTGGAAATGCATTGCCAACAGTAACTGGACAACTACCCCAGTCAGCCTGCAGCTGAGCACACTGCATGGCCTCCGGAGAAACAGCCTCCGTCAGCCACATTGGGGGCCTTACCCCTCGCTCAGCGCCTCTGGCCCCGCTCCCAAGCACAGCCCGGAGCCCTGTGCTGGTCCCGCCGCACCGGGAGCCGCACTGCCCGACGCTCCTGAAGCCTTCTCAGGGCAGCGCCTGGTCCAGCACGCGGGTGGCTCAACCCAGAAGCAGAGACACAGACACCAGCTCAGCAACCCTTCCTTCCCGAGGACCGCAGGCACCCACGCACTTCACAGCGATGGGTAAACATTATCCCCACCGTATAGCGGAGCACCCAGAGAGACCGAGGCTGCCTGTTTACTGCCCGGGGAGCCTGGGGAAGGCTCGAGGGCACCAGCCTGCGCTGCCCAACACAGACCGTTCCCATCCAGCCATCAAGGGACGCGCAGTGCAGTGAACATGCTCCGGATGAACATCCTCCCGGTGGACACCTCATGGGGGCCCATCCTCCTCATCCGCAGAGGGCTGGGCTGCTGCGCAGTCACCGGAGAACCTCTGCGTACGCCATCGCGCGTTAACAAGCTCGCTGAGCCCCCTGCACATCCCCCAGCCCCGGCTCTGGAACCGTGCCCTTGTGTTTCCCGTGGAGCCCACTAAAACGTCGACTGTGATTTCACGATACTAAGTCAGTTTGTTTCTCATGCTTTCAACTACAAGTCACGTAAGAACGCTGGGGAAGCTGTAACCTATATGCGGGATGACGTCCCAATCACATGAACCTTAGTTAGCATGACTTCAGGAGGACCAATAATTCACTGGATTAAACCAAGATCAAGAAAATTGGGAAGTCAGGTCACACGCAGAGGGCGAGCTGCCGCCCTCTCCTTCACGACTGACGGAGAACAAGGGTCAGGACCTCGGGG
This sequence comes from Himantopus leucocephalus, assembly GCA_003993805.1. Lineage (NCBI taxonomy): Eukaryota > Metazoa > Chordata > Aves > Charadriiformes > Recurvirostridae > Himantopus > Himantopus leucocephalus. The sequence continues at coordinate 20,094,463 of RSEF01000013.1, forward strand.
CAGAAACGGGAAGAATCAGTTCATCGAATGCAAAGCAGGCGAAGACTTCTGCCTCCCAAAGGTCGTATGATAAATTGATCTACTTGGCCTTCACCCCCGCTACGCGCTGTTACTGGTGCTGGTACAAGCTGTACATGATTAACAGCACACCAGTAACGAGCACTGCCACACACCCAGCCCGGCCCGGGGAATAGCTGCTCTCTGAGCGCTTTCTCTCCTATCTTCAATTAGACTGACCAGCTTCTGTGGCATTTTAGCAGGCCTCGCTTCATTTTTACTCTTTCCCTACTAAGCATTTTATGCCAGAGTCCGAAAACAGTCTCCCTTTGCCTATTTACTGCTTTTGCCCTTTTTTCGAGCAGCCCCATCCAGTGCCCTTTGCCAGTGCTTCTTGCTCGTTTTCTTCTGAGCCAAACCTCCGCTCTCCCTTCGTACGCACCCAAATAGCTACAACCGAGCTCATGGGACACGTGTTTTCAGTGCAAAACTACGCAGATTTTGCTCAGGTAGTGTCAGATTTTGTGTGTGTCTGTGCAGACGCTGCACATGGAGCACGGAAAGGTCGTGGCAGCACAGAGCTCAAATGCGCCGAACGGGGCTGGGCGCTCCCACGGCATCACATGCAACCATCAAACTGCGGCATCTTTGCCCGCGGCAGAACCATTTGGAAGAAGAAACATTTTTGTGCTAAATGATCAAGGTTTCTCAATTTGTTCTCTGCTCTCCTGAGAGCAGTGATAACTGACCACCACTGCAATTACCAGGGCTAATGATCACTAGGAACTCTTCCCACAAGTTCAGACTGCGATATATAGATATCAGATAATAAATAACTTTTCTCAACCATATTTTCTGGTATTTCTTTTGTGTTATCTCATCATGTACTTTGGATATACCGTTTACTGGTACTTTTATATATAGCAGAACTTCATATATATAAGAAAATACATATTTATCTCATGGACTGCAAAGGTGACATGACAAATCAGGGAGAAATAACAATGGCCTACACTGAAATTAGAAAGAGAAGAGTCTTACTTCTCTGTCTCTTAAGCAGTAGACCTGGATTATCTATTGGCTGTTCCTCAGCAGGTTGACTTTTTTTCTGCAGTTCACCGCCCTGCCGGTCTCCCGAGAGCGTGGCAATGCCGCCGAGCACAGCAGTAACCCCACCATCACCGTCAGCACCAGCTCCAGCTGCATTCACGGGCACCGCGGGCGCAGCGACCTGCTGTGAGCACAGCGCGCGGCCGTCAGCCCCAGCAAGCGGCTGCTGGGCAGCCCGTGGGCGCCACGCTCCTTCACCCTGCCGGGGCTTGTGAGGGCAGGGATGAACCCACCGCGACGACAGTGCGCTTTTCAGCAGGATCACCCATCCAGGCGGGTGCCGCTCCGAACTCGGAGCCACTCGGGGTACCAGCGCCCATCCAGTTCCCTGTACACACACCTTCCCCTTACCAGCGTTTTGAGTTTGACCAAAACCAGCAGGGAGATAAGGGGCCGGGCTTTGACCTCGCCTATGTCCGTGAAGGCCAGCAGAGATGCTCCCAAAGCCAAGTGCCTGAGGCAATTGGGCGTCCCGCTCTCTGCAGTCGTACCTGAACGGCGTGATCCCTGCCCCAGCGCTAGAGCGCTCAACAGCGAGGCCAAGGGCAGCCGTTCCTGCGGGAGGCTGAGGGCCCAGCGCCGCACCCAGCCCCCACGGCTCCCGGGAAGCCTCGGGGACGCATCGACGCCTCGCGAAGAGCCGCCCGGGCTTTCGCCTCCCGTGCTGGCGGAGCGTCCCCACAATGGCCCGCGCTGCTGCAGCCCGAGGCAGCTCGGAACCGCTGACGGTGCCCGCCCACGCCGCCCTCCCTGCCGCGGGAACGGGCCCCGCTGCCGGCACGCCGATCCCCCGCGGCGGCTGATCGCTCCTCCGGGGACAGGACCCTCCTCGTCTCCCGGCGCCTCTGCCGCTCCTGCAAAGCCTGCTTGGGCCTCCATACAGCAGTCTTGCTGAGAAACAATATTGTTCTTATTTAAGACACCAGCACAGGAGCTCGATTTCAAATGGAGCTTTTCTAAAGCCAAACCATCTTTCTGTTTACCAAACCACTCCTGTAACGCAGCAGAGACCCCCTAACTGCGCGACCGCAACGCAAACACGGCGCCTTCCAGGAAAAACTTGTTATGAATTATTTCTTCCTTTACTCTACGGACGATCTAGCCATAATGTACTCACTTTCTCTATATTATTACTAAATTATATTATTGCTAAATACACTGCAGAACACCCACGACACCCCAAACATGCAATGAGGCACAGAGTATTTCATGAGGGTCCGGGACTTCAGTGTCCTTCAGAGGATACAGTGTGAACTGCTCGTCACATGTTCTTCACATCAGAGATATAATTAGCTTAAATACTTACACAGTAAATAGGATTTGCCAGTTCTGAAGATTAAGGCCACATGTTACAGCATCAGCGCATCTAAACCAGTTCAGCACAGTCTATGCGAAGGAATAAGTTTTTGCTTGAAAACAGCTACTCTGAGCAGCGCGGCAAATGAGGTGGTCTGTCGGTGCTGGGGCTTTGTTTGTTCCTTTGGGGTTGGATTTTAACTGGAGGAACAAACTCCACCGCACCTGACTGGAAAGCCAAAACCCGACTGGCGTTGGCTGGGAACTCAGGTCTGAAACACCTTCATGCGATCAGTGCAGAAGGTCTCCCGGGGACTCGGAGCACTATAGATAGAGCACACAGCCCATGTACGCGGCACCGTGTAATACGTAAATACTGGCTCCGTGCCCCAAAGTGCTTACAGTCTGCTGCAGGGAAATGTCATACACTGGATAAAGAGGATGCAAGATGACACTGGACGTTGTTACAGGAAATCTAAGGCTGACTATCTCAATCTAGCGAGCACAGAATGGAAAAATAAATGCAATATTTTGTTTCTTGGATTTCCCTGTTGATTTATTTTCAGTTGGTGAAGAAAATCACCATGTTAATTCCACTATTTCATACAGAGATACCACTCCCAAACTGTTTTATATTAGGTTAAGTCACCACACAGGAGGGGAACATGTGAACTTGCATGTGCATTTGAGTGGAACGGATATTTAAAATTATACTGAAGGCCATATGCGTATCTTCAACTGACTGCACACCCCCACCGCACGCACCCCTTTTCACAATCACACACCACAGTAAGAGAAAAAAAAACAAGAAACAAACAAATAAAAAACCCACCAAAACCCCCAAAACCTGGAAAGCTATCAAATGACCAATAGTCTGTAACCTGTTTATCCATCAGCTGCATGATCAGAAGCAGCAACAAAAGGAAAAACTGGGATCAGTTTGAGTGCAGAAAACAGCTAGGTTTGTCACGTAATAGATTTATAGTGAGCACTCAGACGCTTCCCCACGTATCCTGGGATGGGATACTATTGGTGAGAATTACTATTTAGAATTTATTTCTGTTGAACTAGCATTAAATATGCAAAATTTTGTATGGCCCCCAAGGTGGATTTTATTTGAAAGGATGTATGCCAATATGAGACACCAACACATCTCGGTCATTTTGAATTGTATACCCTAAACTGCAATTACTCCACTGCCTTCAGTTAATTTGACTATGGACTACATCAAAAAGTAATGAAATCATGGTATAAATTAAACCAGGGCTGCCCGCACCTTGGAACACAAGCACAGTAAGGTTTACAGCATTGCGAACTTGGCGCTGGGATTACTACTTCATAAAAATCATTCTGCTCATCCTCAACTGTCATCTAGCAGCAGAAGGGAGGAGAACACCCAGATGCAGCTCGACCATCCCTGTAAAATGGAAAGCACAAAGGCTAATCAGTCAGACAGGATTAATTCCCCAAAGAAAAGGAAACTGCATGTCTGTCAGAGCAGCGATCTTAACCTGTATCGGGATTAGCTGAAGTTTCGCAGCCGTCAGAAGGATGGATGGGGTCTCAACACCAGGCTGGTGGATAACGCAAAACTGGGTAAGGCAAAACAAAGCAGTTGTTGGCTGCAGTACTGAAAGCCGGAGAACCAAGAGAGCCTGTAAGTCGGGATCTACCTGCCAACTGTCTCAACATTCACAGGAGTTTGTAAATTTTTAGTGATGCTTCACAAAGTGACAACCAAGGCAGGCGAAGGGCCTGAGCGCTGATAACCGCGATTCTTCCCCAGCCACCCTGGCAGAAGGATATGGTCTGTTGGCAACACATTCGATAAAGCAAGTCTGAAATTCAGCCGAGCATTGGAAAGCCAGCCCAGCCTCACGCACGCTCGGGTTAACGTGGAACGTGTTTTAAGCGTGAAACTATTTTGGTATGAGAAAAATCACAAGAAGTCATCACAACATGCTCTGATTCACCCGCCTCGTTGGTACTGTACGGCCACACGCCCCACCAGCACGGCAGAGCTGCCCCGAGGGCCGTGGCTTGTGGGGTGCACATGAGCCTCCCGCCGGCACCCGGCCGGGTCCGGAGAGCAGAACGGGAGCGCTCGGAGGCAGGCGGCTGCGCGCCCTGGGGCTGCACACCCGCAGGGTGACGCTGCACCGCATTCACGTCACGCCTGCGTTTGCATACCGTCATTATATGATGATATGGCATGTTATACTCTATCATCCTATGAAACGAAGCCCTTTAGAAGGGAACCTTTCAGCTTAAATTGTGTTTGTGTTTGTGTTTGAAGCACCTAAGCGTTAATGGAGGGTCAGGGAGTGTTATGCTTGTCCCATTCAACATTTCTTATGTGCCCATGGTCCCAAATTCAGTCGTCATGCTGCTTCTCCGTCACTCAGAGTCACAAACAGGGAGCGGCAAACGACAGCAGATGGAGCGTCTGCGGCTCCAGCGCTGCACGCAGGCACTGCGCTCGGTACAGCCCTTCCCGCCCACGTCACTCCCGTTTCATTCATTCTCCCTGAACGCCTGAAATTCAGCATTCAAACTTGACTGATGGCTCCCGGGGTGATGCCTCCGGTACACACAGCAGCCTGGGGAAAGGCGGTGTCGGGACTGGCTGGGGTCCCCGTCCTTGTGCCTGCCCTGGCCCCCGCCGGCCCCCACCTGAGGAACACAAGCGGCTCCTCATCATGAAACAAAAACAACACCCCGTTTTCGGAGTCCCGGTACAAGGGCCAGGCGTGACTGCGGTCTCACTGGCGATAATGAGCCCTGCGGTGCCCTGCGCCGCTCTGGCAGCCTCTCGCCGTTCCCCAGGACAACAGAGCTCGTCGCTCCGTTCTTCTCTTCAACCCTCATACAGCAATAGCTCCCCGAAACGGCTGCATCCCAGCAGCGGGAGAAGTTTTCTCTCCTGGGTGGTACACAGGTTTCATACTCATTTACACTGATTTCCACTTTTGGAAATCTCTGTGAGGAAAGATGGGATGCGAGTGTCACACCAGGATATAAATGGGATGGAAGAACACCACATAAATACAGAGGATGGTTAGGACATCGGCCAGGTCTGTGCTCTCCTTACACTAAGGAAAGACCAACCTTTAACAAAACATAAACCCAGTTGTGCTACTAGAGAATAATTACAAGTATGGCTTAAGGGAGGGGAAAAAAAAAAGACACCATGGGGAGCCTTAAAAGTTTGCACAACTTCTCAAAATGCTAATGTTGTAAAACTAATATTTGTATGTCACTAATATTTACATATAATCTACCTCGTGTCAATTAGAAAAACAAACCTGGAAAACTGTTAATTAATAAAAGATATCACGTCTTATTAACGTTCATATAGTAATTACGAAAACCACAAATCCATCTGTTAAGTAGTCAGCAAACAAGACAAACGACTGCGTTATGTTAAACAGATTACAAAATGCCTGAGGGAAGGAAATCTAATAGTCCCGACCAAATCGTGAATCAAGCAGCAGCCCAGCCTAGCACACGGGCTGCACGCGAACAGGAACGCGGGCATGTGCTCCCACACGTACCCGCCTCTGCCAAAGCCCTTTCCTGAATTACATATAATAACAATATAAGCAATGAGGTCAGTATTACACTATGTATAAAAGTCTACATTGAAACATCACGATGTGATCATTAAGATTTTATTGTCTGTTAAAAAAAAATTACTTCCTAAAACAGACAACTGTCTCCACCAAGATGAGACTGGAACAATATGCAAAGTAACATGAAATCCAATTGCCCCTGTCCGTATGGGAATCCAGTTGCTTTAATCCAATTTAATAAACAAAACTGATTTCATTCTTGTCATGTTTTTGAATGATTTCTGAACATTTAAAGGAAGAAACCCTCACGCATGGAGAGTAATTGATTCATTATCATGAGCATCATCAATCCATCAGCATGTTCTCTGGACATTCAGCGTAGTACTGAGGCATGAAACACTGAACACCCCATTCTTTATGCAATATATATGCAAAATTGGATGCCAACTTGCATGCAGTCTTACTGTGATTACTCACCTAAAACAAGTAATTGTGCTAATTAAAAAAAGGTATTTCATAGATTATCCGGAGTTCACATGTATTAGCAACTCACCGCACCCGCTCCGCAGCAACACCCCCCGCACTGCTGCAGGACATGTCCTGGGACAAGAGACTGCGCCGCTGCTCCTCCCCAATGGCACCGCAGACATCAGCACCGGCAGCGCTCGGTCCCCATCAGCTCTCAGCCCTTCTTCGCCATTTGCCACATCCGACCAGAGAGCCAGCCATAACCCTGCTGACTGCAGAGTCTATTTTAGAGCCATCCACACACCATCGTACGTAACTTCTGCCAACGGGTTATGGCAAAGAGGCTGCAGTGCTCCATCTTCCTGAGACCCAAATTTATGGGAACAAAATGTCGAGGGTATAACAGCAATGTTCGCCTCACTCCTGCCCTTAAATAATCTGTGTCAGAAAAATACGGCCATGACATCAAAAACATTCTCCATGGTCTTCCCAGTCTCAAAAACATGAGATTTCATCACTGTGAATTTTATGGCTTTTAAGTTTAGACAACACGGAGAGTGATGTCAAGCACAGCAAACCTGCAACGCCTTTCCTCTCAAGGACAACCACCCTTCAAAAATTGCAAAGTCAGCACAAACAGGAGAAGATAAAGATTTGAGGTCAGCCAGAGCAGCGGGGGATTGTAAACGGACTCATCTGCAGGCAAGGCGTTTACCGTGTCCTTGTGTGTGCGCCCACGTTCAGGATGCAGCACCCCCAGAAGATGGTGGGGAGCTGTTTGCCTCCCCGGGGAGAGGGGGACAGGGCAGGCATGGGAACGCCGCGGGGCCGGGCAGGGGGTGCGGGCAGCCCTGCCCCCCCGTTGTGGGCCAAGCCTCGCTCCTCGCTCTGCACTCGGCGTCCTCGGGTCCGGACCTGCTCATGCACCAGGAGTTGTCACTGCGGTCCCACATCTCTCCTGAAAATGAGCACTTCTCGGTGACTCTTGACCCTCTCCCCCTGCAAGCTGCAGGTTCCATGGACCCCCTGGCTGGGAGCCCCCGGGAGCATCCCCAGGGCCCCGTCCTGGGGACACAGGCTGCCCCGTAGCGATGGCCTGCAGTGGTGCCTGTGCGCATGGGGACACTACGGGCAAGAACCGTACAGGGAACACGACTGCTCTTGTTTCCCCAAGCGACAAACACTTTTGCCTCTTGCTCTTAGGCTGTTCCTGTTTTTAATAAGTTGGATTATTTGTTTTCTTCTCCAATTACTCTGTTGCCTAAGTCTTCAGACTAACAGCGTGGATGGAGAGAACCCTAAGCTGCTATTAGGTTAAACAGTCAAGTCAATTAGCCTCTTTCAATGGAATAACATCTAACTATGTGGCAGTGGGTCAAAAAATGCACCTTGATGGTGTTTTCTTCACAGGTTAGCATGGTGGGTTTGTTGCCATCTGCTTGCGAGTTGCTTACTCTTTCATTTCAGCTGAGAAACATTGAATTAAAAGGCAGAATCACGGCAAAAATAAAAGGGAAGTCTTCTCATCAGCTCCTGCTTTTGAACGCAGGAGTTGGATTTGCTGTGCAATTTCCACTTCAGGCGGGTTACTAAGAAACCGAATTAAAGAGAAGTAACACCAGCGCACAAGCCTGAGTTGACAGGGTCTGCACACGTGAGTCTGCCCGTCTGCGTGGGCGTGCGCGGACATCCCACCGCTCTCACAAGGAGCATCCAACGAAAGAAACCTGTGAGGTGAGCTCTGCCTGCGATGAACACCGACTTCTCTCTTGGACCAACACGCTTCCCCTCTGCTCCCTCCCGACGCCAGGGGAACACTGCCGTGCAGAGCGTACTCCAGGTGGCTGCGGCGGCGGGACCCTGCCCAGGCACGCGCGGTCTGTGCCCGCACTGGCACCGCCACCGCTCCAGCCCCGGGGATCCGCGCGGTGACAGCTGCGGGGGAAAGGTGACACAGATGGCCCCAGATGTAGAGCCAGCTGTGACCCGATCCCCAGGAATACCCATGGCAATAAATCCTCCTTCAGCGGGTAGTTTGGGTGTTTAACGCCAGACTCCGAAAGCCGCGGGAGCACCAAGGTCCTCCTGATCTCACAGCCTCAGCAGCCCGTTGGCCTCCGAGCAAGAGGTGAGCTCAAGTGCAGAAGGGAGAGACTGTTAAAGGTGTTTTTACAGGCAAGAACTGAACGTTTCATTCTGGGTTTATTTTATGTGGCTGCCCTACGAGGTGACCAATATCCCCACACACCTCCTGCATTGGAGAGCCCCGTCCCACAGGACCGGGACCTCCCGCTGAAGGGTCGGCAGACACAGCCTGCCAGCGCAGGTGGGGCCCCGCCGCGGTGCTAACAAAGACCGGCGAGTGACGAAGAGAAGGGTGTAACGTGCTGTGAGCTGCCGCGGGAGTTGGCTCCGCCGGCCTCTGCCCGGGCATCGGCCCCGGCCCCGCAGGACAGCGCGGCCCCGACCCGCCTTGCTGGTGCGGACCCAGCGAGGGGCGCAGCTTCCCTTGGCCAAGGACGAGCCCATCCCCTCACCGCGGGGCCCGGCACGCTCCGGAGGTCACATTGCCCCGCGCGCCCTGGGGATCCCAACCCCCAGGGAATTCCACGTCATGCCGTCCCCATCCCTGCATCCCCGCAGGGATGCGGACTGCACCCTGGAGGGGTCCAGGTGGGTCCCCCCTACACACGCACCCCCAGACCGAGGGAGGGAAGCGAGGGAACCGCGCTGGGTCACGCCGCTTTCCATCCGTCGGTGCACAGCCAGCCCTCGGGGCCGAGAGATGCCGTGCACCGGGACTCCTCCTCCGCTCCTACACCTGTGACAAACACAGGCGGTAAGCGGCCTCAGAAATAAGAACATCCCGCAAGCAGCCTGGGACCGCTTCAGGGCCCTCATGGAGGGACGCTGCCCCGCCACGCGCAGGTCCCACCTCCCATGTACAACACACGGCACGGCACAGGACCCCGCTGGGGACGACACCGCTCATTTTTAAGGTGTGGTGTTACCTCAAGGTATGCGTGCTGTTACCGGAATGGGAGCGAAGACTAAGGGAATTTCCAGGTGCTTTGTTTAAAGCATAAGAGAGAAACAGAATTTAGAGGTTTTCCTACAACAGGAGTTAATGGGGAAGAGCGAAGAGAGCAGGGACCGAGCACCGGCGTCCCCAGGGGCGGTTCAGTACCGGTCTCTCACTTGCCCAAAGTCACACTTTCTTGCTTTCTATGATTACATTGCTTTGTCTGCAAAACAGAAAAGATATCTCCCCAGTTATAGTGGAAACAAGAAGATTAGTAAAGACAAGAAATCAAGTAACGTAAATCCTATGCCTGACTCTACCATGGTTTTTTTTTTTTTTATTTTTTAACACCCTTGATCAAGTTCCTTGACCTTTCAGACCCAGAGACTTCATGCAAAGAACACGAGTGAGCAGTAACAGTGCTCTGTCCACCTCTGTGACGAGCGCTGAGATTCACCATCCCAGAACGGTCAAGTCCCGCTGTGCTCACCACACTTGACAAGCGATGGAGGGCCCACACATTTACAGTGTCACGGAAATACTCCATGTTATTTTAAATTACTTCACAAATGTTACAGAAAGAGAACACAACGTGTTTCACAAAAAATGTGCTGTTCATTCAACAAAACTGCGCACCACGCTTTCTGCTCGCTCCGGCTCAGTGACCCGGATCACACCGGGTGCCGGCAGACGCGGTGCCAGTGCTGACAGTGGCCGTCGCCCCTCGAACAGGGAGCCACAAAACACGGCCATGAGTGGCAAGGGGGGCGCTCACCCCCAGCCTCTGCCAGACCTCGGTGTCTCCTCAGCGCTCAGCGTGCCCAAACCTCCTTCGGTGTCGATGCATTTCGCACTGCCGCTGTGTGCTGCTATTAATCAGTGCTCAGTGACAGCCCAAAGTCATTTCATACCTCTCAATAAAAACAAACTGCAGCTCAAACCTTACGGTATAAACCTTGCTCAGAGCGTCACTGGTTCAATAGGATCATGGTATTGACTGGTTTCTACTCACATACCAAAAGCAAGATGCTTCAGCAGCTAAATCACGGCAACCCAGACCCACAGACCGGGTTCCCAGGTAACCGAGGCGGTGGGGTCCCCAAGCAGAAGAAAGAAGAAAATAGACCGATTTCATTAATTGTTAGAAGAATTCAGGAGAGAATCCACAGCTAGACAAAAGAAGAAAAGTATTTAAAATCAAGAAACTCCTGGGAAACCCAAGACTGTCTCCTAACATTTAAAGGACGGGCAGCCGGACTAACAGCGATTCCCTCATCCATCACACCTTCTCCTGGGGCACGCAAAGCCCAGCACCGCTTCGCTCCCATACCAGCTCCTCACTGTGCTTCTCTTGGGCAGCCAAATATTCATCCTCGTCCACGTAGGGAACACACACCAGTACACTCGCAGAGGGGCAGGCGATAGAGGCTTCCTTCCCCGAGATGAACAGTTCATGCCCAGCACAGCAGGAGACAAGATGTTATTTTCATCTTGCGGCTCTTTTATAGCAGCTCCTGGGAGGTGGGGTTTGTGGGTTTTCATCGAATTTCTAACGGGGAGACACTCACCGCACAAAAAACATCCACAGTAATGTGGATGCGATGCTCTGCCAAGGATGGCGTAGGTCGTATCTGCTGTGCTGCTTCTTCAGCCACCTGCATGATTCCTCCAGCCATGCTCCAAGCCAGCTGTATAACTGGACAATTACACTCTACAGACTAATCAGTGCAATGCCATCCAGCACATGCAAACGTCCTCCCCAAGCCGCACGCTGCGGTCGCACGCCACTCTGGGTTAAGTTGCCCTTGGTACACACCATGGGAGCAGCTCGGACGCGTGCGGGGTGGCAGCTCTCAGACCAGGGCACGGCGCGCAGCCGTGACCTCCGCTCTGCTGCCGCGGATGCGGAGCAGAGGCTCCACGCTAGCGGAAAGCCACGTCTGGTGTTGTCACACTGCCAAACAGAAGCGCAGTGATGGTGAGCTACTGCCCTACCATTCTCTTGACTGTTCCTGTGGCTTTCTCACCGTTCCCACCAATTCCTAGAGAAAAGCAGAGTTTTTAAATAAGTGATCCCAACAGCCAAATACTGTGAAAAACTGGGATATAAGGAGCATGGTGCTATACTGACTCCTGTCTCTCCATGTGCGGCACTTCCCGGGATTGCAGCTGCCAGAAAGCATCTCCCACTGTGTCCCAGAGAGAGCACGGAGAGATGTCTGGCTAATCACCTCGCACCAGGTGCCCCAGGGCTCTGCAGCAAGGGCCATCTTCAGCCTCCCCCCCTCCTGCTCACACGGTACCAATACAGCAGCAAGCACCGGCACCAGGCGGTGGGGTACGCACGGCACACGGGCTCCAGGAGCAGCAGAGGGCACGACCCAGCAGGGCGGCCTGGGCAGGTCTTGGGGATCCTGTTCTTCTGTTGCAGGTCCCTGTGGTAGGGAACGCACGTCCCAAGAGCTCCAAAGTCCACTTGAGGCTCCACTGCCCAAGAAGCGGCTTACCGGCACTGGGAGATGCACGTACAAAACGGCGCAAGACTGCACGAGAGCCCACACGTACACAGATGTGGGACTGATCAGCTGTGCTGCATACGCAGTCATGGAAGTTTTCACGTGTCTGTGCTTCATAGAAATACCCAAAAACTACTGCCCTGGCCCCTGAACCACTGCCAGCCCAACCGCAATCCAGTGCGCTGTGCCTCAGGGCAGAAGGTGTGTTAAAAGACAGAATAAGGAGCTTTTGAGCCATAAAGGGTCTCACCCAGTCACAAAGGAGTAAACTTGCACTCTCTGGTTAGTGAGAGCAGACATTAAGAACTGATAAACCCCTTGCTTGTTTTAGAAAGCTGGGACTTTATAATGCATTATTATGAAAATAAATATTCCATTCCAGACTAAGACAACAAAAGGAATAAACAGGGAGATAGAGCAGCTCAGCGTTTAGGTACAAAGCACGCCCACGCCAGAGGCACCAAGTCCTGAACTCAGCGCCACTTGCGGTCCCTTCTCTGTGCTCTCCCGGAGTTCCTTAAATAATGCACAGCTCCTTCACAAAGATGTTGTGCAGATTCTTTAGTGAATGTTTAAAAGGCCTTTTTGAAGCTATTTAGTGCTAAGTGACGCCGTTATACAGGTGGGCAGAGCAGCTGGAATAGGCACAGGGGAGAGATCGGTGGCCGAGACCAGCCACCGCGCAGCGAGAGGAGGCAGCTGGGATCTGCTGAGCTCCGAGACACGGAGACGATGCCGAGGGGACACACAGGTAAGGACTGTCCCGTAAGGAAGAGGAGCTGTGAACAGCCAGTGGGGTCGCAGGCGCTCACCGGGGGTGCTCGTGCTTCTCAGCACCCACAAGGACCCAGCGCGGAGACCAGAGCGGCCGCAGCAGAAGTCACCTGTGGGTGTCAGTAGTGACTTACACCGGGAGAACGTCGGATCAGGAGAAGACCCAGGAGTCACATCTCGGGTCCATCCGTCTCTGACCAGCACTGCACCCCGCTGCTCGCGGCCACGCGCACTCACACCCTCTCCCCAACCCCACCAGGTCCGTGGTGGGGTCTGACCGCACCTCGGCCGGGCGCTGAGCACACCTCTGCCCGCGCACAGACCCGCTCGGCGGTGCCAGCGCTCCAGCGCCAGCGTCCCTGGCACTGGCTCTGGACACAGAGTCCCCTCCCCCGGGACAAGACCACCCCCCCTCTGAAAGGGACGAAGAGGATCTCCCTCTGCCCACATTCCCACAGGGATGGTGCCTCCAAGACCCCCAGCCAGGTCCGGGGGAGGAGGAGCAAGTGCCAGAGGTAAGGGAGGAGAGCGGGTCTGACGGCCACGCAGACACACGCTCCAAGCGTGGTCCTACAAGTCCCATTTCCAGAGGAAACTGAGCCAGAAAGTCACACTGTTGTGTGACACCGCACAGAAATGAAAAAAGCAGCCAGCAGCACTGGGAACGAACCTGTGCAGGGACAAAAACTGATGATGAAGTGCACAGGAGTTTGTAAGAACTCACTGATGTAAGTGATTAATTATATTGCTGAACACGCGTTGCCCAGACAAGGGGTGGCCTACAGCCGCAGCCAGCTGACCGCTCCCAAATCATGTGCTGGAAAAGGAAAAAGAAAAAAAAGAGTGCTGAGCTGTATACTGGAAAATGTATTACTAAATGCCGTGAACTTGCATTTGAAAGGAACTGCTGATTGTGAATAAATCCACCATATGGCTTTACAAAGCTGATAGTGCATTTATTTCCCAAATATAGCAAGATCAGCCTATGACAGCCTGTTTTTCTTTTATAAGCCACATTAGAAAATTATTTGGAGCACAGTATCAAAACCAATTTGTTGGGTTGCCGTCAAACAGCACTGGTGTAATAGGCGGCTTTCACAGCAAGAACAGGGGCTTGTGCACAGCAATTACCCCTGCACAGCTTCACCACAATATCAAAACATTTATGGAATTCCTGAGGCTTTTTTGGTGACCTTGCTTTAGCAAAGCTGCCTGCGGAGAAGAGAAAGGTTAAACCTCACGCTATTGCTTTTATGACCGTTTTCGTTGAGTCGACACAGGTGGACTCGTGGCCCCTTGGTGCCCTCTGCCAGCGCAGTAATTTGTGACATCCCCGGATGGCTTCAGCGGAGAGAGCACACAAAAATCAAGAAGCTGCAGGCTCTCGCTGGGTATTTACCCTCTGGTGTGCCCACCCCGGAGAGCAGCTAAACGTGCCTCTAGGTCTGATGAGTGTCACGGAGCCGTGCCCATGGTTTGTGCTCGCAGTGCTGGGGGACACGCGTGCCCTCGCCACGCGTGGGAGAAGGGATTCGGTAATCCCACCGACACGCAGGTGATGCTGTCTGTGGTGGGGAGAATAATTACAGACCATTTCCCTGTTTTTTCTTACAGGTAGGTCACTCTGACTGTACTCGCCATCCTGCCTTCCCCAAAAGCGCTTACAGTGACTCCGTTTGAAGCCATCCGCAGAACGCGGGGTCTGCTCTGAAGCTCAGCTCCCCGCCAGCCGCCCTCCCTCTCTCCGGGGCGTCCCTCCCTGTGCCACCCTGCAGCCGCAGCCAGGTCTCCTCAGTGTGGGAGGGACGGCAGAAGGTACCTTTGTGCTGATTTAAGCACCAACTAAATATAGATGACATGGGAACGCTGGGAAGCTACAGCTGAACCCATCTGTAGTGAGTGAAATACAGTCACACAACGGAAATATCTCTAGAGCCTTGGAAATATGCTCTTAATTCGCCTCTCTCTTTTGTTGGAGCGGGTCTGATGTGCCAAACTGCAGGCAGCCGTAGCACCAGGCAGCCTGGAGATGGACGGTCGCGCTGGGATTGCGGATCAGCACACGAGCGGGATGAGGAGCAACTTCCCAACAGGAACTGGGGGGAAGAAAAGACATTTTTCAAAATCCTCTGATGACGGGATGGCACATCTACAATTAAAAGTATTTTTGATTAAAAAAACCTCAGGAACATACTTTGTTATTAAAGAAGAAAGGTGTTTCAGCTGGCTGCGGTGGTTCAGGGTTGAGGTGGCACAGAGTGCCGCCGCCCCCCCCGCCTCCTCCGGCGGGCCCCCGCGCTCCGGCCAGCCGGGAGCCCCCAGCGAAGGTCGCATCCCACCGGGCGCCCCCGCAGGTGGGCGGCGGGGGGAGCCCCGGGGCACAGGGGACAGAGTGTATCCTCAGCAAGTTCGCTGATGATACCA
>RSEF01000013.1:20143893-20183746 GCA_003993805.1 Himantopus leucocephalus
TTTTTTTTTTTCTTTTAAACTGTCAGACTTCTCAGCTGGTATTTTGGTTTTTTAAGGGACACAGGATGCAATCTACAGAAGCTTCAACAGGCAGCTCTGAAGGAGACGTAAGGAAGGGGAGGCGAAGGCTGATGCCCTGATGCAGGGACCCGTTTGCACACCTCCACGGGTGGGTTAAGTGCTTGTGCCTCTCTGGAGAGCTGCGACTACCGACCTTGGAGAATTCCAGCGAGAGCGATTTGTGAAATTAATATGAACAGCAAGTTTGACAACCTGCCTCTGCTGCAGCTTGCGAGCCATCACCCTGGTTCAGAGCAGGGCATTAATTTAAAGAAAACAGGCTGTCCCTACTCGGTGAAAACTGAGGGAAGCCTGCAACCAACCCATACAGAATTAAAGAGGGATTTTTACATCGCTACAGAGCGGAATGAAGAGCACCCGTTTTTTAGACAAGCTGCATTGTCTTGCACTTGTCAGCACAGGGTTGTGCCGGCATCAGGACAAACAAAAGGGTACCAACGTGAAAGTGAAAGAGGGACAAAAGGAAAACAAAGGGTAGACTTGGGCAAGGAGAGATGCTGACAAGCAGACAGAAAACAGGACAATTTGAGGTCACATGTTAATTTATATTCAGAAACAGCTTCCAGTTTCAGCCTCAGGATCAACTGTTATTTTTCCCACCTATTATCTTCTCGAACGTCCTTGTGCCAAGAGGAAGCGACCGCGACTCCTGTCCGTCCTTGGGTGAGCTGCTCTGGGGACCGGGGGGCCACAGCCCTGCAGGGGCTGCCTGACACCCCCCCCCGCACATCTGCGGAGCCTGCACGCACCCAGCGACGGCTCCTGTGCCTCCGACAGCACCCCGAAAGCAGCACCATGACCGAGCAAAAGCTTTTCATTCCTTAGTAAAATTGAGGACACTGAGCAAAATACATCCCTGGCAAAAACAACCCTTACGTTTGAAGTAAGTATCATAATAAAATGGATGTACTCGACAGTATTTTCAAGAGTTTCAAGCAGGCAAAACACTAAGTGCTTGAAACAGTTTTCTCTTTATCCTACTGGCATTAGTCAGTAACAGCTCAATCAGACAAGCTTCTCCTGGGGAAAGCGCAGAGGAGTCTGGAGCAGAAAGGTCAGATTTTAAGGAAGAGACGAACCTGATTGAGAGCAGCTGTGAGCAACTCAAAACTAGGACAGAAAATGCCATTATTGGGGTCCTCATTAGACCCCATCTCACTGCTCACCATCCACCTCCAGACCGGGGGGGTTCGTTAGCAGGACACCTCAGCACCCGGACGGCCTGGCACGTGCCGGGGCCAGGGCGAGAAGCACGCAGGGCTGCTGCCCAGCAGCCATCAGCATTAGAGAGTAGACGCTAAAACTCTGCCACACTAGAGAAAAATTATGCATTTTAACCTTTTTTTGCATTGTTTTTTAACCCACTTATTCTTAGTCCTGTAACCTTCTCAGTTTCTGTATGGAGGTCTAAAACGTGCTAAGGTATAAACATACATTTCGAAACAAACTGAACTGGGTGGAAAATAATTGCTATTTATGAACATGCTAGGTATTAACCAGGGAGCCTCAAACAAGATGTATAAAGAAATGTAAACGTTTTAGGAAAGTGACTGTATTGATCAGAATAGGAAAAAGTAACCTAAAAATACACTAAAAATTCAGGACTACAGAAAGGCATATAAGCTGAAATGCAGCCCAAAAATAAAGGTGGGGTCTACAGCACAATCAGTATTTCCTGACCAGGAAGACCAGCTGTGTGAAGGAACTGGAGTTTGTAAGACTAGAGTACAGCAGAAAGGTAGCGGGAGTGAAAAACAGAGATGAAAAAGCCAAAGAAAATGAGCCTCAAGTGGAAAAGAACATCTCAGCTGGAGAGAGCCTTTCCAGCCCTGCGCAGGGAAGATGGGTGAGAGGAAAAGAGTTGGTTTCCAGAAGCTTGAAGTGACCAGATTAAACTCCGGGAGTTGATGCAGGGCCTTTCACTAACACCCATATGTTCTTTACGTGTGAGGAGAGCGGACGATGAATTCGGATCAGAAAGCAGGCTGGTGGAGAAAATTTTTTTAAGTGGGACTGAAAACGCCACCCTAGGTAATGACTCAAATAAATCCCACCATTAAAGTCGGCTCACTTGACAGCCGCAGCCGCGGCAAACCGATAGCAAAGAGAGGGTGCGTCAGTGCTGGGGAACGGAGGAGACAGGGGTGCGTGTGGGCTGAGGGGCACCGCCAGGCAGGTCACCCCGGTGCCTCGCAGGGCGCTCTACCCCCACAGTCACATTCAGCTGCTCCTACGGCAGCACGCTGCCGAGACGCACACCAAGTGACACTTTTAAAAATAGATTTCTAAGAGAACTGCATGTATTACTACCAGTGCGGGCGGGGGGGGGGTGGGGGGTGAAGGAGTCCAATGAGAAATTAACAGGACATAGTAACACTATGATCCTATTGAAAAATGTATCTGTGTTTTTGCTAACAATTAATGGTCTGTCCTGAAGCACTCACTCATCTGTATTTCAAAGATCTCACGGCTGCAGATCGCATGCCTCAGTTTTTTGCCATCTTTTAAACGAGTGCAGGAAAGCAAAAACTAAGTGGTTTAATACCATGATGTCCCAGAGTGTTTCACCTTGACCTTAGCAGCTGGGTGACAGTCCTGTGAAGATTGCTGAGAGCACAAGTGGTGCAGTTATCCAAAGGGGGAAAGACACGGAGCTGAGTGGTGAGCCAGGCGGGAGCGAGTCAGATGGAACCGAGACCTTTCTTTGGTGGGATGCTCAGGTGACACCTTCACTCCCCGCNCCCCCCCCCCCCCCCCCAGATGGCTGAAATCCCAGAAATTAATAATAATAATAAAAAAAAGACACGTAAAGGTAGGGAAAGAGCCTCATTTCAACCTGCAGTATATGAAGTGTTTGCCAACATATGGGGGCCGATCCTTGGCTCATGTAAATTGCCACAGCTACATGAAAATCTGAGGAGTTACGACATACCGTACCAGCTAAATATCATTCTCTGTTGGCAAACATTTCACAAGTCCTCAGATCTACTGAGGGCTGAAACAAAACTCTTCTTCCACCCCCAGTAAACAGCTTGGTGGAAGCAAAGTTCTCGGAGCCCATGAGATCAGCTTCTCCCAAGCAGCTCTGCCTCCCCCGGACGCATTGCATGAGACGGAGCGTGTCAGAAGGCCGAGACAAAATAAACTGTTGGAGCTGTGCTGATGGCAGAAACAAAGCTCATTCTGCACTTTAACATATTTTCCTTCCACAGTTCTCCATCCATGTTTTTATGAACTCTACAAATTCCTCATTACATCTTCTAAAATAAATCTTGCCGCCTCTAGCAGTGTTACAGCTGAAAACAGGCAGAAATCCGCCCGCAGCCTGTCCACTCTTCCCTGGTAATGCAGCAGGAGAAAGGAGGTTGCCACTGAGCTACACACAATACCATTGCCCCACAGTACAGACCTCGGAGGAACAGAACACGAGAATTCGAAAGTTATAGAAAGTTGTATTACAAACATTGAAATCCTACTCATCTCTTCAGGTGAGCTCCCTTCAAAAAGATGCCTGAACAAGCTATCAGATGCTATCTCGCCTTAGTGTACTGCTCAAGAGGACGTCTGTATGTGGTGCAGTAAAGGAATAACTGTATTGCTCTGCGAAGACTCTGGGTGGTCTCTCAACAATGTATGACAGCTCCTCCACCAGCCGGCAAACACAACCCGAAACCTCGTTTGGCAGATGCGCCCAGGGGTACGCGCAGGGCTGAGTCACTGCTGTGCTCGCCAGACCCAGCGGCTGCTCCATTCAGCTTTAGCCGAGGTGGGAAACACGTCGCAGTAAGAAACTTCTCAGAACAGAGCACGGTTGGGCTCTGTGAGACAACCATGGCCAAACAGCACCAGCAGCATCTCAGCAACAGTACCCTTTCCCCAGGCATTCAGACCCAGATCCACTGACTTCAGCGGCACATTGCCACTGCTTTTGTTCCTGTTGGACCCTCAGAGAGGACACGCTGAGTATTGGATCCTCCAACTGCAATTATTTGTTCAGTGCCAAGAGGTTACACCTGCACCAGCCCCCAAAGACGGAAGGGATGCACAAGTGCCCTTAGGGGAGCAAGCTGAAAACAGAGGAATTTTACAATTCACTTGTACGTGTCATGTGGATGTAACTGAGGACACAGCTTGATGACCTGNAGAAGGGATGCACAAGTGCCCTTACGGGGAGCAAGTTGAAAACAGAGGAATTTTACAATTCACCTGTACGTGTCATGTGGATGTAACTGAGGACACAGCTTGATGACCTGAAAGAGGAGAACTCTGCGTCTCAGCACAGACCGAGTCAGCAGGGCAAGCAGGTAGAAAGGACAAATAAAGATATTTTACCAGTATGGAAACCGATGGTGAGAACGTGCTATCCCATATCATGGTTTATTCTGGTGCCCGTTAATAGCAGAGTGACAAACAGAACATTTTCCTACCGCAGCCCAGCGACACAAACGCTCTGGGTGGCCTCACGGCCGTCCGCAGCCAGCGGGCTGTCCCTCCTCACGTTGACGAGGCTCTGGGAGCAAGGCAGGACGGAGCAAGCAGACCCTGCTCGTTACCGGCACTCTGTGCGAAGGCAGAGCACGAGCCACAAACTCGCAGCGCGAGCAGCCGATCCCATCCCCAGGCTCTCCGTCCCGGCGTGCCCGGCAGGGAGGCGGCCGTGCCGGAGCGGAGCACCCCCATCCATTTGGGCAGCCAGTGCATTGTGCGCCACTTACTGCTTTGCAGGGCTTTTTACTCGCCATCACTGTGCGGCACACAAGTAAGGGGAAACAAAGCCCTGCAAAGGTTTAAGGCCAGCAGACAAACCCTTCTCCCTTCCCAGCTTTTCAGTTTCTGGAGGTTTATGTGTTCTAGGTAGCAAAAGTACTGAAACTTGCACCCAAAATCCCTGCACCCAGTTCGGGCCCGGGGATTTTTGTAGCCCGTTTTACTTCCGAGGCCGATGCCGGGGAGCAGAGCTCTGCAGGACTCCCGGGAGGTGGGACCTGGCCGGCAGAAGGCACCCAACACTCCACGAGCAGAGGCTCGACCGCTGCCCCATGGCCACTCAGCTGAGGGTCAGCTTACCTGTCCCACGGGTATTCCGATTACAGACTGCCTCCCAATTTCTTCATTGCAAAGAAGAGAGCGTGATCGAGCCCAAGTGCTTCACTGTGTGCTCTGGTGGAACAACGAGTGGTGATCCTTCACCATCAGCCACAGATGAAGCAGCAGAGAGATCAAAACAGGCTGCTTCTTTCCAAAGGGTACAGGTTTATATATATATATACACACGCACACACTCCCACAGATTTATGTACCTTCACATATATCTATATATATATGTGTGTATATACATATTTATATAAAAACAAGCACTTATGCAAAGAGAGCATTTGTCATGTTTCATAAAGGTGCCCGGCGGCAATGAGCACACAGCTTGTGACTGGAGATCCTGGAACGAAGGGGAAACGGAACTAGAGAGGGTGAAATGGATTTGCCTTAGAGTCGGCTGGTGTCACCAGGATCATTTCACTCATTCCATCACTATATTCAGATAGCAAAATACTCATATCCTTGTTCAAGAAAAAAAGTTTAAAAAAATACAGAAGTGAAAGTCAACAAAAAAGAGATCTGAGCAAGTGGAGTCGGTTTAACCAACTCAGCAAATGAAGTGACTCAACATAGTTGCAAGGACAACTATTCATTTAACAGTAACCAGCTGCATAAAAGGCAAACAGATTGTTAACTCTGAGTGGAAAACTTCACAGGCAAAATGTCAGCACTAAACCCACCGGGGGTGAGCCGAGGGGTTTCCCCGCAGCACCGGCTGCACTCAGAGCAGAGCATGCCCCACGTCCTCTGACTTTGCAAGTTAACAGCTAGACCGAGCTATTATTTCGGGGAATTTTCAACTCATTGTTATTATTGGTGCTTACAGATGAAGGGACTGTTTTGAAGGTATGTGATAAACACTGTTGAAGCTTTCCAGAATACTGAAATGTTTGGTTTTGAGGAAATGAATTGTACTCTGACAGCTCTGTGAATCTTGACCCTTACAAAATTACAATAAAATTAATTTCAGAATGAAACCAATTCAGATTATTTGAATGCTTCATCTGAAGTCAAAATCAGGGTTTTTTTCAGGGATTTTCTTTAATGAAACAAACTTTAAACTCAAGAAGTTTTAAAGCTCCTGGCTAAATTGAGGCAATCTTGTGAAAAACAGAAGCCTCCAAAATAATTGCCTACTTCTAAGAATATGACTATTCACACACCGCTGTTTCTCTACACACAGCTATGGTTTTCCTGTTCCAGAAATACAGAAAACCATTAATGTCTCTGTAGCTACGAGCAGATTTGCAGAGACGCGGGGCTCAGAGCTGCCGGCGGCGCTGCCTGCCCAGGGCTGCTGGCGAGAGTGAAAGAGCTGAAACACGCTGTTGTCACAGCAGAGGAGTCATAGCAGTGTTTCTAAATGATACGTTCCGCAGGTTTTGTTGTCGGTTTTTGCACGGATAGCTTTTTCCTCTGCCCACCAGAACGCTGCGTGCAGCACGTACGTTTGGGGCAGGTTTGTGCCCCGGGCAGAGCTGCTCTCGCCTCCCGCGCAGCGCCGGCAGAGCGCTTGGGGTTTGCCCATCGGCGGCCACCTCCACCTGCAGACGGACAGCATCCCGCAGGCAGCCGTGTCCTCAGACAGTCCACAGCAAGACAGAAGCAGAAACAAGGGCAGCTCGGAAGAGGGATGACAATGGACGCTACAGAAACAGGTTATTGGGAATAAGAGGCTGAGGGGCTCCGAGGGCAGAGCCGGAGGGCAGCTCTTACCGAGTATTACTCATACAAACACTCCACCTGCAGTAATGAATTGCAGCAGGAGGCAAATTGGAAGAGAGAGCCCACAGATTACAAATGTAAAACCGTGGTACTTGCTCTTAGCAGGTGCAGAGAGCGCCCCTGTAAGAGATAAATGATACTGATGATGTGGAGAAGCTGAACAGAATGAAATGGGTAAGGAGGTAAATCTCGGAGCTTTGATAATTAGCGAAGGACTGACCATCTCGGAGAAAAGCACCACCACGCTAAAAAGCCCTACCTGCTGTCGATGGTGACTAACCCCAAAGAGTACTTTCTACGGTAGTTCTTCAGGATTCAAGTGGTATCTGGTCTTTTTGCAGGATTTAACAAAATAATAGCAATACCTGTGAGGAATCTTTCTACACGCAGGCTGTGACAGGGCCCTCCCGTTGTTCAACCCGTGATTTATCTGGGAGCTCAGAGTGCGATCATTAGACCACCACAGGAAGCAGAAGACTTTCTGAGGGCTAATGATCATTGTGAAACCTCCCCAGTGGGTGCACAAAAGGTAATTTATCATAATTTGTTTCTGTAATGTTGATGCATTGAGCAATATTCCTATTGTTCAGTGCTCCCTCAAACCTTCCTGGGTAGCACGGAGGCACAGGTAGATGAAGCTGTGAGATGCAGGAGACGGGCTACGCAACTGCAAGATCACTCTTCAAGCCCGCTGTTTGCACGCCTCGATGTGTATCTATGATAGCCTCATCCAGGGAGTCTGGGAAAAACCCGCTGAGTCAGTGGACCAACAGCGGAGTCCTCAGTGTCCGATGGATGAGCTGTCCCTGTCCTGGCCCGGGCGCAGAGCGGTCAGGTACTGCGGGAAAAGGTGTTGCCACACTAGCTGTTCAATTTAAACCAAAGGTGGTCAAAATGTTTCTTTGCATCGTGTTTCCAGCTGATGTCGGCAGGAAATCCAGGCAAACATCACCAAATTCACACAGCAGAAGTGAGCCAAGCTCTGCCCCACACATACCCCCCCAAGCATCGCAGGTAGCCCTAAAAAATGCAGGAGAAGTTAGGAACAACACAGCGCACAGCAGTTTTTCTGAAAAACAACATTATTCTTACTAAACCGTTTCTCAGATGTGATTTGTTTTTTTCACAGCATGGCAGAATAATGTCTATTCTCTGGAATTTTTATTGTTTGCTTGACTGAAAAACAAAAAATATCCATTTCTAAAGAGAAAAGCCCCAGGTTTTGCAGACGTGATCTGGGACTGACTCTTGCTAACTTTATGTGGGAGGAAATAAGGTACCTAATTTTGAAAACCCCACTACAATCCTTTGCATCTCTGATAAGAGACATTTTGAAAGTCAGATACGGTGTTTGTTTTTTAAACAAATCCAATGCAGTTTTAATGATAGAGTCTATCTACCTTTCCTTACATTCTTGATCTTCAGATAAAAATGCTAACAGGTATTGCAACTGTCAATTTGGTTCCCAAAATACATCCTTATCTTTTTCTTTGTATGAGTAAAGCATTTATCACTTTTTCATCTTTGTAAGCATGTCAGCATTTGTGTACTAACGCCTTCCTGGTACTTTGTCATGTACTCAGCCAGTGAGATTATCTGGGAGTATTTTGGAGGCAGCAAACACACAAAAGGAAGCATATGGTGCTCTGTTTAGAGAAGCAATGCCAGTCTCATCACTGCCGAGATCCCACAAAATGCATCTCAGATGCAAATTGGTTTCATGAAACCAGGGGGAAAAATAGCAGTCATATTTCCAAGGAAATAAGATGGAAAAAATAATAACTGTGAGCAAACTAGACATCGCTGGCAGGATCGGTTGTCAGGGGTTTTTTTTCCCCCCATCAGATCTCCTATCAGTTTTTTTCTTCTACCCCAAATTCTGACAAGCAAGGCGGCACACTGGGGAATCAATTTTGAAATTGGAAATCCCATAAAAGGAAAATGAAGTAGATTTCAGAGCAGTAATTTGGACATCTGCCGTGAAGGAAATATTGGCTTTGGCTGCCCCCCCCAAAACCCAGGGATTATTTTTCCCCCCTTCAATTTGGGTAGGAAAGTCAGTTTGTTTCCATCTGCCTCTTCTATTATTGGTGGTTCAAGTCTCCTTACAAAAGTCCAGAGCTGTCATTCTCCCGTTGACATGAATCTCTAATAGGTTGTCCATGCACCCTCACGTTCTTCTCGATGGTCCTTATGTGTCCCTTCCAACCCGAGATATTCTTTGATTCCCACTAAGCATGACTAAATCACATCTCCCCATTAACTCAGAACTAAAGAAAGGTGTGAGGAACAAATAGCACTATGATTGATGCAAAAAAGGAATAATGTTGAACATTAGAAAAATCATAGTTCTCAGCAAGAAGGTTAATCAACAGAGAGCAAAGGGGTTCTCACCGATCGTATTCACTTAATCCATGATCAATAGCAATACTGTAAGCGAATAAAGGACAAACAGGTCTCTCATATCGGTTATCCTTCCCAGAAGGAAAGCACTGAGATTCCTGGAGCAACCCTGTCCTTACCTTATTTAGCTGCAGCGGCATTACCCCAAGGCATTAGAGAGCAGCGGGCGTCGGAGGGCATTATGCTCCCTGCCCATCCGCTAACAGTGAGAGTATCTGCCACCATCACAAAGGAGTCTCTGCTAAAGCGAACTGCTGACCGAGTCCACTGAGCTGAGGCATTCATATTTTGGAGAAGCATTTGCTGCCCATTATGGCACAGCTTTGTTTGGCAGCTTAAGTTCGTGTACTGCAGAAGCCTGTTGGCGTCATTTCCAAGCTGTAGTGCTTTTGCCTCCTGGTCTGGAAGCCAAGACACGAATTATGGGTTATGCCTATGTGGCATAGCACAAGGCTCGCGCTGGACTCCACAGCGCTGAAGGAGCTGCTTTGGGTATGTACATAAAAGCCGTCCTAACACACCACAGTTCTTGCAGCACATGGAAGGAATTAATCCCGGTTGTGTTGACTCACCAACCAAGATATCGAGGCAGAGCGTGCTCAGTAATAGCCATAACACTCGTGAACTTTTAAGTCAGAGATGTTTGGTATAAAAGCTAGTGGAGGATGTCTCGATTTCAGCAAGAACAGGGTTAGACACTGACCTGCCCCACTTGCCTCTAGTGCAGTTGAAGACCAAACTGATGGTGCAGAGACCAAATGGGCTCACACACCGAGTGCTTCAACAACAGAGGTACAGGCACCATGGCAGACGCTGCGCCTGCCCCTCTCCACAGCACGTTTGCTGCGAGGTGCCCTGGCTGCCACCAGAGCTCGGCACCCCACCGCCCCTCAGACCAGCCGGAGACCAGTCTGCAGCCTCCACCGCGGCAGGACAGGCCCCCGGCCGCTCTGCCCCGGCTCAGCGCGGCTAACCCCTGCCTCAGGCCAGAACCACCACACCGCAGAGCTGCCGTCTCAGTAGTCCACAAAAGCATGCTAAGCATTTTAAATTTAAATAAATGAACAAACTGATGTTCACTGAACTGCTAGCAGTTACTCATATGGATGGTGTTTGAGCGGCACTTCTTCAGCTATTTAGCCACTTGCTGCTTGTGCCAAAAAAAGTTATTGAGTAACTGGATTTTGTGCTGTGATGCATCGTGATGTTGACGCTTTATCATTTCCTGGCAGTCACAACCGTTTTCTGCTTTTCTTGCCATTGCTACTTTTCTTGAAACCCCCAACAGTCATTTTGTTTCATCGCTATTTGTCTCTAGCACAATCTTCTGCAATGATGGAGTTTATGAGCTGGAATTAATGGCAAGTGTGGCTTTTGGCTAAGCCTGCTTAGCATACCCATGAAACCTATAGTCATTTTTCTGTAGAGCAGAAATTGTACTGTCCTAAGCCTTGCCCCCAGTCAAGTACCTATTAGTGCATAGCGTAAGGACGAGCATCTTCATTTGCTCTGCTCTTGCTTCCCATACATAAGGGCTCAGTAGATTTCTATGTGACCACATGGCTGAAACTCTTTTAGTGGCTATCCATTTTTATTTCATTTTTTAAAATCAAGTTAAAAAGCAGCAACCAGATCTTTTATTAGCTGTCTGAGTAGATTCATCTAGACTGCAATTTTTATATTTTCTTTTTCCCCCTGGGGGTGTGCTAATTGGATCCCAAATGGAAGAAAGAAAGAACAAGGCACTGGGGTGATATCTCAATGCAGAAGGAAGAAGAGTCAGTTTTAGGGTAGTTCTTAACTTTGTGAATGAGCAAAGTAACCTGAATCCCCATGAAAGCTGAGCACAGATTTCATAATCTAAGTTATGAAGTGCACTGATCTTTAAAGTCTAAGTAAAGATGATACAATAAACAAGTGCTTATCTGCAAAATCCAGGTTCCTAATAGTGATAATGACCTTTCACACATTATTTTGTGATCGTTTCTGACCAATTGGAAGGATAATCCTTGCTCAGTTTGAATTAATTGCTGTAAAATGCATTCCTTGTTAACCATTACTACTTCAACACATACGCAAAGGTACTAAGAGCTGTGTTTGCTCTGTACAAACAGAGCTCAATCATAATTAATCTGTGTGCATCCCTCATTTTCACACAAAGGAATGGGAGGGTAGTGCTCATCAGCATAGTTCACAAGTACGGAGAGCTTGCCAGTTGGTGTGACTTCACAGTCATTCTCGAGGTTGCTCAAATAAAGCAGCAATGCTTACTGCACACAAAAGCTTTGCTTCCTGGTGCGATATTGCTAATTCAGGAGGAAAACAGAGGAGACGACATCAAACATGAGAAAACAAAGGCCATGTCATTATTCTGCAGCATAAAACATCCCCAGACAGTACAGTGTATATTCCCTTTCGGTAAATGGATTATCTGAACATATTCCAGCGTTACACAGCCTGTGCTCCATTAGTCCCATATGGTAAATGACTAACTACGCTCCGGTACCTGGTAAGGCATTCACACAGCCTCGCCAGTGCTTTTGATCACTTTATAAATGGCTTTCACTTTAATAGGTTTCATTATGATGCCTTAACTGTCCTGCGTTCCACATGGTAACTCGCTGCTCTGTCACTCGGTTGTGCTGTTTGAGGATAATTAATGTCCCTGGACAAAGGCAAAATAGGACACAAACACATAATACTAGTTCTGGTTTTTTGAAAGATGTGACAAAAGGAAATAAGCTCCCAATCTCCCTTTCATTTTGTATCTTTATGCTACCATAAAAAGTCATTTTTTCCTTGTATTGTTTACTGGTTTACTACCAAGGCCCCCTCAGATTTTATTTCAGCATGAATATTAATTCGAGTATCATTTATATTTTGAAGAAAATGAGAAAAATATCTCAAGGCTGTTAGGAATCCTAGTCTTCCTGGCAGAACCCTCTGGCTCTTTTTAGAATAATCACTCCCCCATTAGTCATGTATTAACTAGTGCTTTACAAAATAAATACAAAAGCACGGCGTCTTGCAAAAAAGGATTTCCATGGACACTTGGCTCTACCTTTGCTTTCAGCTGGATGACACAAACTGGGCAACCAGGGATCAGACAGTATTTCCTTTCACTTTTGCCATATCCATTCTTAGTTGTGCTTTGTTGCGTTCAGTTCTCTTCACACATGGAGTCACGGCACATGCACTGCCACTGCCCGCAAGCTACAGGCGCCCCTGAACCGCTGAGCTCCGTGTGGAGGAACTCAAGGCACATCCTCCTCTGTGGATCACCAACATCATTAGCAGCTCACCGGAGCCAGAGAATGGCCGAGGTTGGCAAGGAGCTCCGGAGGGGATTTTGTCCAACCCCCCCGCTCAGACAAGGTCAGCTACAGCAGGTTACTCAGGACTGTGTCCGGTTAGTGGTGTTTTGAGTCTCTCTCTCCAAGGACAGAAACTCCGCAACTTCTCTGTGCAACTTGTTCAAGTGTTCGACCACCCTCACAGTAAAAATAGGTCTTTCTTCTGTTCAGAGAGAGTAACCACCACCCCAGACCAGCTGGCAGCACTGTTCCTCATGCAGCCCGGGATGCTATTGACCGTTTGCAGCAAGAGCACGTTGCTGGCTCGTGTTCAGCCTGGTGTCCACCAGGAAGCCCAGGTCTTTCTGCAAAGCTGCTTTCCAGATGGTCAGCCCTCAGCGGGTACTGGTGCACAGGGTTATTCTTCCCCCGGTGCAGAACTCAGCATTTCACCCTGATGAACTTCAGTCCCTGTTCTCCCATGTCCCCAGCCTGCCGCGGAGCAGCAGAGCCATCTCATCTATCAGCTACACCCCCGGCGTTATCTGCAAGCTTGCCGAGGGGACACTCTTATCACCAGGTCAATAATCAAGATGTTAATCAGTATTGGCTCCAAGCACATCTTACAATCTCTGTTGATCGCAGAACAGAGAGCATAAAGCAGGGTGAGCACGTTGTGCAGGAGAGGAGACAGAACAGATTGAAATTTAATGAATTTTTAGTGTTTAACTTAAATGGCCAAGACAAACTGTGGCTCTTTTGCAGTGCAAGTGTCACACACGCTGCCTGAGTTTCACTCAAGACAAATTTATCTTAACTCAGCTAAGAAGTTTCCAAACTCCAAGCCATCAGCAGTTTGCCCCTCACCACATACCCTCCGCGCGCTGTAGCTGTGTGACACCCACCGCTCACTCCCGCCCACACCGCGGGTTACCCTCTCCGTGCATGTTTGGGACTCCACACCAACTCCCAGAGGCTGACCCCTGAACATTAGTGCTTCTGCGAAATTAATGAAGGAAACTCTCTTGAGCAACTCATTCTTTGCTTCCCCGCTCAGGGCAGCGATTCCAGTTAGTACCTCCAAGCCTTCCGACCGGAACGCTGGCTTCACGAAGCCGGCATCCAGAACTGCGGGTGACATTTTGCAGCACTGCTGGTTTTCCACCCTCTGGAAAGCTGTCCATGTAAGCCTTTAAAACGCCCAAAGCCTCTTCCAATACAAGTGGCAAAACCAGACTTCCAAGAACTTCAGTGGTATAGCATTTTACCTCTGAAAAAAGCGTATTTTTTGCCATAATAAACCTTCTCTCAATCTGTTCTGGTCTAGTTGTCTGAGTTCAGGAACTTAAACCCCCCTTTTTACTGGCAAAGTGTTAAAGAACAGAAACGGCTTCCCTTTGTTTCCAAAACCACATCATTATTTCGCAGTATCTGTACGTTGAGGTTCAGTAGCACAAGCAGAGCTTTGCAAACGCTGAGGGGAAGAGCAGATCAGTCATGGGGTCCGGGGTCCCCACACCCCCTCCCACCATTGGTTCACAAGTACCATATTCTTCCAAAATTTGTTTACGGTACATGGCTATTGCCTAGATAAGCAAGGTGAAGTATATGCAGCGGTATGTGAAAGGGGGCAAGCGTAACGCTCAGGGCACGGGGTTACTAGAGACAGCTGCTGCTCAGGGAGACCCAAAACTTCACCTCGCAGGCGTTAGCAGTCCCGAGGAACGCTTGCAGGTGTTAGCAGATGGTGGTAGGGGCACTGCCCTAAGAAAATTCACGTTTCTGTTTAAAATTCCTCTGTAGCCTCAGCTACCTAGAGCTTTATCCACTGCACGGAGCTGTAAAACACTGTGTCCTACTTCAAGGATTTTTACTTGGCCACATAAAAGTTATCTGGAAGGACATTGGAATCAGCAGTGATTCCATTCTCATTGCTGCAGTCATCTCTGGCCATCTATAATGAGCAAAGAACAGTATTTGAAAGCATGTAGACCAAAACAAGTAATGCCCCACAAATATAAACACTGCAAACTACTCTTTCCCAAGCTGTAAGCAAGGATTAGGAGAGATGTCTTGCTTTGAATGAAGGATGTGGATTGAGCTCCAATGCCAAGAAAACAACGTTGAAAGTGGAGAAACCTGGCTTATGGCTTTGTAGCTAAAGATGATTTCTGATGTTTATTAAGCTTATATTCCAAAAACATTAGAAAATCTCCAGCCTCTCCTGCCTTAGTGCTTATTGTGCCTATCTGCCTAATGCATTTACTCGGTGCTTTCCCCATCACAGCAGTGAGTTGTTTACATTCCCTTTGTTTCTCTTTCTCTTCTCTCATAATGTTGCCCTTTCAATCTGTTATCCATGGGCTCACTTTAGTACTCAAGGGCTTAGAAAGAGAATAACTGAGAGCTTGTTGCCATTTACTGTGTTTATAGATTGAGAAATTGGGAAAAGAGGAATGGCAATTTCTCCCTTTGTAACACGTACCCACGAGAAAAGGGTTGAGAAAAGGTCAAGAAGGAAACTACTAAAGAATTGAATACCCCAAATACAACCTGATGTTCCCTAAAACGATGCTAGGCTGAGCAGTGAGGTCAAGGAAAGAGAACAGAAACAGCTTCTAACATGCACATTCTGGAGAAAGGCAGAAGCCCCGTTACAGTGTGCTTGGGCTGTGTTTGGAGAGCAGGACCCCAGAGGGGAAGAGCATCTCCAGGCTGCTGACTACACCATCTATGCTCATATATCAATTAACTATAGACAGCTTCTTTAAGGAAAAAAAAAAAAATCCCAAACCAAATCTGAATATCAGGAGAACCAACAGCAGGATAAGCAGGATGGTTTACTCACTAACCGGTGGTGTGGTGTGTGAGCTGGATTCTCCAGCCCTCCCAAGCAGCACCACACGACACCTTTTAACCCTGAGGCAGCTGTGACCGCACACAAGAAACATCATGATTTTAACCCCCCGGGCTGCGCTGCCTTCTGGCAATCCTTCCTCCACAAATCGGTGCAGACAACAGCACCGACACCACCGGCAGTTATTAAACTCTGTATAAGGTAACACGCAGCCTCGGTCACAGCTTGGGAGGACTACCCTAGCCAAACCCTTGCGCACACGTGCCAGCGGCAGAACATGCTTTCCTAACCCAGAGCAACAATTCAAGTGCTGGTAAAGCCTGTGGGTATGAAAGGGAACGAGCACGCCTGCAGCAGAACCTCTCCCTGGAAGCACAGAAACGCTCCTGAACACCACCGAAGGCAAAGCGCTGCTGCCGTGGTGTGAAGAGCCTGAGCCAAGCACGGGAAAACAGGAAAGCACCGACAGATCTGCTCGGGCAGCTTGCAACCAGCAGTGCTGTCACCCGCTGATGGAGCATCACCGCCAGCGTCCCCCCAGGCTCTGGTGCACCCGCCCCGCACGGTGACACACAGAGGACGTACTCCCCCTGCCTCAGCCGAGCAAGTGGGCTCACTCACGCCCGGGGAGCAGCACAGAAACGCTGGAATGGATAACTTAATCTTGGCTAATTGACTAAAGCTCTTACTCAGATCTTGCTTGGTTATCTCCTACAACATACAAATATCCTCCAAAACAAGACTTAGGGATTTATAACTGGACCAGTTATACCTTGCGACATCACACATCATATTCACTTCTCACTTTTCATAACTAATCCTTACAGATCCACCTTGGCTGTCTGCATGTACTTTCATTACTGGTTGCTGAAGAGTTTGCCATCCTCTCTCTGGTCTTTCTCTTTGACTGTTTTGGACCCACAAGCATCACCTAGCATATAGACAAACTTTCTTTTACAGCTGTAATCAAACCAGCTGAGGAGATAACCAACCTCAGTGCGGTCCTACCTGCTTACCGTCAATGCAGTTGCTCGCCCAGACCAACCCACAGAGCCGCCCAGGCACCAGGCGCAGACTGGGGAGCACACAAACACTGCCTGGTGGCTTCCAGCCATTTAATGGGTAGCTCTTTGCTTAACAGGTTCATTCTGGATGAGAGAGATCAACGAGTGATCACACGCAGCTCAGCCGGCGGATTGAGATGACGACCAGCAGCTGGGAATGGGCAGAAAGCTCACCCCCAGCACAGCTGTAGCCAGAGAGGGTGTGTGTCCATCGTGTAAATTGCATATTATTCTGTTTGCTGTTTTTATGGCATATTTCATAACAGATGGATTAGAGACAGCCTTATTTGTGTACAAATTCTAGTATCCATATACAAATACAGCTCCTGGTACAAAGAAAACTACTCCCAAAACACTCCTGAGAAAAACAACTTAAAAAAAAAAAAAAAAAAGCCCNNGGAAGTGTTTGCAAACACAACTAGCAAAGGACACAGACGGGACTGCACTGGCAGCCGGTTGGGATGGAAAATACTTCTCTGGGCTTTTTCTGCAGTGCTCGGCTGGTTCTGCTTTCTTCGACATAAGGAGCCGAGGAAGATGCAACACGTGGATGGAACTGGGCAGTGAAACGTCTGGAGTATTTAAACTGTCACAGGAGGCTACGCACAACCCCCGGGGGAGGCTGTGTCCTCGTTAGACAATAAATCTACGTTGGCTAAATTGTCCATGCACGATTGCTTGTGTGATCAAAAAGAAAGAGGCATAACTCAAGTAAACCTCAAACTTCATGAGCTATTATCAGCACTTTACGCATCGGTACATTGCAGATGGGAAAAAACAAATCCTTAGGAAGCCAGTGTTTATTATATATTAATTACTTATTATTTCCATCATTGTTGGTCATCTGAAAAAAAAAACCACAAAGGCAAAATCAGCACTATAAACTCTCTTCCAGTATCCTTAAGTGAGCCCACAAGGTTTGGTCCTTGGCTTCGGGTGCCTCTCTTGCCAGGACACTGAGATTTTGGCAAGCCTAACTTGGCAAGCGCCCACAACAAACGTGTGAACCTCAGCCCCACACATCTGTACAGTGACATACAGCTGCAAAAGACCACTACTGCATTTTGCTGGTTACACAACTGTTTATAGCATTTTTCAGTAAAGCTTGAAAAGCAAGCAGGCTGCATGGCTCATCATTAAGGTTTCTCATTGATCATGGGGCGGGGGGAGGTGTCCAGACTCCAGAAGCCGCTGTGTGGGTACTGCAGTATAGTGCTGAATTCCTTTAAAGCTTCACAGAATAAACCCAAAGCAATATCTTTTCCCAATCTTTTCCCAAAACTCTGAAGAAACACTGCGGGCACACAGCAGAAGTTGAAAAATAAAGCCACGCACTCCATCGGTGTCAGCCTTTGGCATCACAGAGCAGCGGAGCGTTTCCTCTGGCACTGGGGAAACGATGGAGCAAAGCCGATGGATGCCGGCCGGGGGCTGATGCACCGCTGCGGTGCGTGCCCCCAGGGCGCTCACAGGCAGGGGAAGCACGTGTATTCCAAACCAACAAAAGCTGAGTTCCTTCGCTCCGTCCCCTTTTTGGGATTCTGCCCTGCTGAGGGCGCGTCGCCCTGAGCCCGGCGGCAGCGGCTCCGGGAGGGACGCTGGGCTCTGCGTTGCAGNACTGGGCTCTGGGTTGCAGCATCTCACCGGGGCCCGCGGGACAGCAGAGGCTCCCGCCGCTCCCCAGCTGCCTGTGGAGCCTCATCCCCTGCTGCAGGCTGCTCCAAATTATTTTTACCAGAACTGTGCTGGCTGATTGCTAGTCCAAAGGATAGCTCTTTTATTTTACTTTCTATAATTGGCAATGCGAGTGAGCCTAAGAATATCTTCATTGCTTGGAAACAGAGTGGGTTTGAGCTATCATATCCTCCCATCCCAGCTTTCCATGAGGCATTCCTGGCCTCTGGAGAGGTGCTGGCAGCCATCTTCTCTTTCTCCCAGGTGACCCCAAGAGACACCATGACATCCAGGCGCTCATCAGGTGGCCATCGATGGCTGGGAAATCCACCCAAGAAAGAAAGAAAAACAACAGAAGAGCTTTGTGGTAGAGAAAAATACTGATCTCTGGAGAATCACTTGTTCAACGGACAGTACGGACGTGGGAGTTGGTGCCACCACCAGAGACGCACCCGGCCACGGCCACGCCGTGTGACCGCCCAGCCCTGCGTCTGGCAGCGCTGGCAGGCGAGGGGCCGTGGAGGGGAGCCCTGCTCCGGTGTCCCCCCAGGACAGGTCCGAGACACCTGTAAGCGCAGAGGACACGGGCATTGCATGTTCTGGATGAACAGTACGAAATTGTGCAACAGAAAATCCTGCTCGCTGCTCCCTGTAACTGCAGAGATTTGCCTGTATGGAATGTTTTCCTGCTGTATCCACTAAGGAAGCTTTACCCCTTTGTCACAGAAAAAGTCACATCTTGAGCTCTGATCGTACCCATCATCAAAAAAGGAAAAAGGGGTTGAAATACGGTTGCTGGCGTCTGGCCAGCATGGGCCCACTTTGCAGACACCTAAACCTTTCAAAATGACAGTTTTGATTTGGCACAGCGTCGTAGGATTAAAACACCTCTTTCCAAGCCCACAGCAATCCTCCTGACTCACCCGTTGCCTTGGGTTTTACACCGACATTTGGTGCCTCAGACCCTGCCTGGGAAAAGCAGGGGTTTTCACACGCTCCGCCAAGCGTTGTACAGCACTCTCATCTGGCAGCGTAGGGAAGAAAGAGGCGGATTTTATACACAGCCTGGGAAAAAAGAAAAAAGGAGGAGGTTGGAGTCAGCTAAAATGTTAACGCGACAGTTCTCCTTCTGTTCCCTGTTTGGAGAACGCCTGAGCCATGGGTTGCCAGAGGATAATGTCACACGGAAATTGTTTTGCCACTATGACCGAAGGGCATGAATGGGAGTGCGGGAGCGGAGCGGGCGCCCGGCTGGGCAGGGCAGGGCCGGCGCGGGGACGCTCGGCGCCCGGGCCAGCACCAGGGCACGCAGCCTGCCCCTGCGCATCGCCAGCACCGCCCTTCCTTAGAGGAAACCGGGATTTTGTAGCAGTTCAAGTCACCCCTTGGTACCACCCCACGGGGCTGCGCAGAAGCACCGGCAAAAGCCACGAACGTCATCTCCGGTCGGAGCACCCAGACCCCAGTGAAGCCGAGGTCTGCCCTCAAAGCTGGGCGCAGAAACAGCTACGCAGCTACTTTCCCATCGGCTACTAAAGCTGGATGTCACACACAGGTTTTCGTGCCCCGAGGATGGTGATTTTCTCTCTCCAGAGTGTGTCGTGTGGGGCTCCAACGCCCTGACAAAATGCTTCCTGGTTGGAAAGCTGCGTGAGCATCGCCAAGGAAATAGCGAGGCCTTCCAGATAATTATGCTTTAGTGGAGTTTAATCAAAGAAGCTGTGGACTGTACGAGCACCGGAGGCATCCTGCAGCTGTATTGATTTCCACTATGAAAGCCAGATCTGTGTGCTGTAGCATGTAGAGAAACAAAGAGAGAGGATTGCGAATTCTGGCTGGAAGACGGTTGGGATAAGCTTGATAAATCAATGTACAAATAGGCTATTTTATTTTTCAGAAATAACTAAAGGATAGCTTTCACTCATCTACCACCCAGGCTTTTTTCCCTTCAGAAGAAACATACATTTTTGTTTGAAGTGTTTCTCTGGTTGGTAACTGGAGATATACTCTGCGTGACCGGGGGGGTTCAACCGCTTTATCCTCTGAAGTTGAAGCGCTTCAGCAATCTGTTAGTATTCTTCACAGTTTTAGCTCAGGGGGTAACCAGGACTGCCGATGTGAATTAGCGCAGTTCCACATTTCACGTTTTATACAAAGCTGTAATTTGGGGTAAGATTGTGTAGACCCTGTGACAAATCTCTCTTTTTCTGTCAAACTGAATTTACTCCAGGACAGAGAAGACTGTCTGCATTTACAACGCGTCTGGTGGTGTGTTTATGTGCATTTAACGTACCCGTAACATGACAATCCTAAGACGAGCTCTGTGTGCGGGGAAAGGGTTGATAAAGTACCGCACCCCAAGCCCGATGCATTTTATTAACGCTACGTGTGGCCTCTCAGAGGCTGTTATGGTATGTGGTGTGCACGCACAGTTTGCTGTGCAAATTCATAGCTGCGGCTCACATATGGAGCTACACTTTATGTAAAGCTCCGCTGGAGACAAGCCAAGCTCCAACACGCTCCACTTGTCTTTCTGCTGTCTCCAAACGTGCNTGTGCCCTCAAAGCTGCAGTGGAACAAAAGTCCCCCGGAACGGAGAGCCCCAGTTTTCCAGAGCAAATTTTCACTTCATTAAAATACTGTGGTGTGTAAGCAGAAATACTGCTCAAAACGATTGTGAGTAGGACACCACTGGTTCCAGAAAGCGGAAAACTTCCCGGAACAGGGAGCGGCCGCGTTCAAGCAGCAGGACGCTTTTCAGCTGCTCCCAACTCCTCTGGCTCAGAGCTCACGAAGACCGGTGACGACCACCGGAAAAGAACAGTAATAACAGGGATCTCTTTTGCCTGGGTTTTCTTGTTTTATACATTGACTACATTTCCAGTTTTACTGACGGTTCCAGATCCGTGCAGGTAAATGCAATTGCATTATGGCACTTCACCTGCCCCGCTGTCCCCGCAGCCGTCGCAGGACCTCGAGAGCCAGGACCTGCTGAGTGACGGTGTCTGAAACTGTTTCTCTGTTTGAGCGCTGGTACTTGCAAATTTCCAGTGGGCTGGAAAAATCTGTCTCTCTCCCCATCTGTAGTAAAGAAGCAAACAGCTCCCCTTGCTTGGGAGGTCGGCCAGAATGCTCTGAACTTGGGCGATTTGAGTGTATTTTTTATTTCCATTGCACTTAAAACCCACTGACTTCCGATGGGAATGCTATTCATCACCTATCTTTCCTACTGTACGTAGCTGAATGTAGCTTACAACATCATGGCTATTAAAAATAGCAGGCAAAATACAGATACGTCACATTTAAATAACTTGTGTTGGTTTATTGAGTTGCCCTGCAGCCGAGCGCAGGCAGACACCGCGGCCGTGGCTGAAGGACGGGAGCCGCGCTGCAGCCGGGCTGCACGGGCACAAACAAGCCTCTGCTCTGAGGAACTCACAATAGCACCAGCAAAGAAATTGCAATATAATTTATTCCTCCCTCAAAAGGCTGATTTATTATAGTGGAAACACTTATGAGAACAAAGCTGTTTCAACTACATTTTCTACTGGAAATCTTTTCTCAGCTGCCAGATGAAAGTATTGATCAAAACCAGGGCGACTTGCAGAGAAACTAAGCGGTACGGTCTGTGCTGCGCCCGGCTCGCACAGGCTTCCCACCACGGACTTGAACGTCCTCCTGAAGGCAATAAACCCTTTTTGAGGTTGCCTCTGCTCCTCCCCTCTTCCCAAATTCTTGGAAAGTCTTTAGTTTTGCACTGTAGAGTGGGGGGAAAAAATTAAAGCTAAAAGTCTTCTGCAGGTGGCTAAGCAGTTTCCCACCTAACCAAATTATAATCTGAACAGATAAGCACACTTCCAGGTTTGTGTAA
Organism: Himantopus leucocephalus; assembly: GCA_003993805.1. Lineage (NCBI taxonomy): Eukaryota > Metazoa > Chordata > Aves > Charadriiformes > Recurvirostridae > Himantopus > Himantopus leucocephalus. The sequence continues at coordinate 20,165,956 of RSEF01000013.1, forward strand.
CCCTAATTTTCAAAGAAAACATCTTCATGCTGATCCCTTTTTTCCGGTAAGGTAGCAGCTCCTGGGCGCTGCGGCAGTCCACCGCACACCCAGCTGTGCCATTCACGGGCGCAGCCTCAGAGACAGCCCATCGCCTCCAGTCCCCGCCTAGCAAACAGGCTGAAAAGCCTTCTTTGCGTAAGGCAAGACAGCCCATAGCCAATGTTTTATTAAAAGAAATGATTGATATTTAGATATTTGGCATATTCATTAAGCAACCTGAAAGGTCACCCTTTTAAACATTTGAGAACAAAATGCAGGAAGAAAGTCTCGCTATGCTCTACCTCGCATACCAATAAGAAGAAATTTAAACAATAGTAGTCTTTCATTTAAAAAGAACAAACAGAAGGATTTGTGCTTCTTTTATCTGTAATCCTTACTTCTCTCTCCAGAGATTTGGTCCAATTAGTTATTTCATATTAATCATGGTTTGCGCTGCTCATTTTTTCCTATAGCAGCTTTCCACAGCCCTGGGTCTGTGTCTAAGGAAATAAAATACAAGCACTACGAGCTCCCATACCTTAACAAGGACAGCAGGTTGACTGCTGAGGAAGATCAGGAGTTACTTGCTATTTTCCCAAACAGCCTGAACGTAGGGAGATCCATTTCTGTAATTGCAGGTGTAAATCTGCCCAGAGGCTGAGCTCTATTGGGCCAAAATAGCCGGAGTCAGGGCAAATCTCCAGCTATTTTTCAACTATGGATTTTTTTGATGCTATAGCTTATGGGGATGCTTTTCTTATTTTTTTTCTTATTTTTTTTCTTATTTTTTTTTCTTATTTCTGGCGCATGCACCCACCGCGCTCTCGCACCCACAGCACCCACGGCCACAGGCAGTTCTGTTGTGCCCACGGCAGCCCTTGTGTTGGGCTCAGTTGGATGTGGGCAGGAAGACAAAGGTACCTCCAATTTCACCACTTTTATTATTACCAGTTCTCATGCACTGGGAAGGGAGGAGGAGGAGTAAAAAAACCAACCAAACAAAAAAAGAAAACTAACTATGCATTGACCATGTCGCAATGATAAAACAGGCCTGAGCATCCTCTAGCCCCTCGTGGGTCTCTTCACCACCATCCTGCTTACACTACACTACGTGTGTGGCCAGGACCCTGCCTCCAGCCAGCGTCCCCGCTCCCGCTGCCGCTGCCGCCGCCGCCGGCGCGCAGCCCTCCCCAGCGCCTGGGAGGAAACAGGCAGCAAGAGGCTGGGCAGGAGCCGCTTCCCCACAGTTTGCTGCTCAGCTGCTGCACGGCCGGTTCGCGGCGGGCAGAAAAACCCAGCTGAAGGTATCCAGAGCCCTTCCCCGCTCTGCCGGCCACTTCTCTATCAGAACGCGATCACACGTCTTCTACGCTTCTGTAAGGCACGTGGAGACGTGCAGATGAGGAGTGCTACTCCATAAAACTCTCTTAATTACTATTCTTCTCCTGTCCTGAAAATGTCACACAAACGCCACTTTTCAATATACCGGTCTCTTCCACCCAGGAATGGGATCACTTCTGCTCTTCAAGGTGAGCATAATAATGTTGCAGCCCCTTGCCGCCGAGACTGCACTGCTGGCACTCAGTCGGAGTAAGAAGATATTTAAAGAAATTAGAGTTGAGGCTTTTGTCTCTCCTAGATCGCATTTTGTGTTTAATACATTTGACTTCTCTTGAGAGGAAGTGACAGGCATATCTCTTGAAAGGGCTGTACTGTCTTACACCTCCATTTACGTCTTTCAGAAATCCTGCCTGATGAAGGTATCCTTTAAAGCAGGCCTTCAGCTTTTATAAACAAAAACATCTGTTTGAAGGTTTGAGGCAAACAAAGAAAAGTATTGCAAATGTGAAAGTGAATCTACGTTTTTAATATGAAAAATCATTTGTAGATAATATTTGGTATTATTCTTTGTGTTACTTATGCAATAAAAATACACAATTTTAAGGAAACGCCCTCTGAAGGTGCAAAAATGCTTTGGAAATAGAAATTAATTACAGTTTACAACAGCCCCCTAAAGTCACAATTATTATCCCACCTTTTAAAATGAGGTTAAAGAACCCATCCAAATTCCTCCGCCACTCTAGGCACGGTCAGGAAAAGACTCAGGACCAATGACATTGCTTCTTAGCATAAGATCACCCTTCCTCTAAAGCACAGCTGCACTGCACAGAGTTACAAAGTGTAACTATAAACAATATATGACCCAGAGTGAATTTCTACGATGGCATCATATGCCTGAGGATACAACTCCCGACAACTCTTGCCTTTATGACGTCTGCCTGATGAAACACATCAGGAATGCATGCTAGGGAGCATTACCCTTTTGGCATGTTAGCAATGTGGTTTATTGCTTTCGGAGACCGTAACAGGGTCGTTGTGTTTCCTCATCTCTCAGCAATGAGCACACTTTAATGGTTTCGACGACAGATCCCCCCACTGGGACAACTGCCGCTCCTCCCAGCTGCGATCCCGCCAACAGAACCCCGTTTCCCGGGAGCTGGTCCCAGCAGATTTAATAACATCACGCAAGTACGTACCAACGGATGCCAAACCCAGCAACTTCATGATGTTTGTGCCGCGAAGAACAGAGCAAATACGTCACCACCTTTGCCAGCAGCTTTGCACTCCTCCATGGCCTCGAGGGATGCGCAGCGCAGGGACCACCCGTTTGATCAGCTGCAGAGTCCCGACGGCCCCACGGACACCGGCACCCACCTCCGGAGCGCTTCAGAAAGGTTCAAAGGGGGGTTGAAATCAGGTCAATAATGTGATTTTTTTTCAAAAGTGTACGGCCTCCTTTTTTAACCGTACGTAAAAAGAAAACGCAGTTGCTCAATAATCAGCTCCAAGGGGATGTTTATGGAAGTGTAATCAGAACAACATAAGCCACATTTCTATGTGAAGAAAATCTAGTGGGTGAGATCACAGTGTGAAAAACAATATGTAATCACCAGTTTAGAAGTGGGCATTTACTACTATAAATGCTGAGATGATTCTACTAAAAAGTGGGGTTTTTTTCCTGATTTGAAGTTTCAAATACTTGTTTTAAATACCTTCAGTAGAGCCTGGGCATCCAGACAAATTAGTAACAGAAGGCATAAGGACCTTTGCTGAGCATCCAACCAAAGCTAGTAAAAATAAAATACCGCTACTAGATTTATTTTCCACGTGGACATGCCTCATGTGTCAGTCCACAGTAGGGAGGCAGTAGTAATGCGTTCCTCCTAATAGCTTTGTTGTCTTTCTTGTTGGCCATATGCACGAAGATCTCCACTTTGTGGAATCTTATTCATTACCTGGAAAATGAGGTGTGAAAAAGATAGCCCTGTCTGGCCTTGAATCCCCCACGCCGGGTGCTGAGCCCCCTCCCTTGTCCCCCTCCGCCTCCTCCCTACGTGCCTCTGCTCCTGCACCTTACTCACGCTCAGCCCCAGCAACTCCTTGAATTCCATGTTTGAATGGTTATTTGCACGCCAAGGTCTGAATCCAAGATAAACAATGCTAATCAAACGATTGCTGTGAAGAGACAGAAATGTGCTTTGTATTAAAATGCACTCAATCTCCAAGTTTCTTACCGATAAGTATCTGCAGCACGCTCATCAGTTCAATACTGAAAGTAGCAAACATCCCGCAGTTCATCGAATTTAACCTTTCCCAATTTATTATTCTCATAATTACCTTTATTAAATAACTGTACTTAAGCACTTTAGCTGCACAAAATAAAATGAAGAACACAGTAAGGCATGTCTGAGTGCAGAGTCCTACAGCGCAGGAGTTTACCATGGAACGTATGGACCAGATCTCCATCCCATCCACGTTATGTTGCCTTGGCAACACGGACACCTTAAAGAAACCGTGAACCACTCCTGCGCAGTAAAGCTGGCTTCAGTTTTTCAGGAGAAACATCATAAATGCCTTTTCCAGTAAACTCAAAGATGTTATATTTGTGGTTGAAATATCAGAAAAAAAATAATCAAGGAACTGACAACTGTTTCCCCCTGGTTTGATCTTTCTCAACTATAAAACGTTAGAAAAAGGTTAAGCTCTTTGCCAATTTGGGACAAATTAGGCTGGTGCGCTTCGTGCAGTCTGCTCCGAACGGAGCGTCACAGCAGGCCAGCTCACCACTGAGTGACATGTTTCTGCAAATACCGTGCATGCAGCCCTCTGCAGTTTTACATACATCCCATAACAAGCTCTTCTCCTGGGAAACGTTCCCATGTTTATTTTACTCTGCCAAGTAAAAAATGTAAATGTCTCTTTTCCCCCTACGGCTTCTGTCTTTGCTTCTCTGTATTTTGCAGAGCATCTTGCCACCGTGCTGCGGTATCACGGCAGCGCTAAGCTGTCAGTATAATCCAGCCAGCTTCACACGGGGTGCCAGCCTCCAAAACCGCCGGGTAATTCGGGGAGGAAACAGACACCAGAGCGAGCGCTCTGGAGGAACTGAATTCCCACATGGCAGAGGCAGAAACCTTCTGTTCGGAACCAAGTGCCCGGGCGCTGCCACCCCCGCTCCGGGCGCGGGACAGTCCCCCTCCTCCTCCTCGGCAGCAATTCCCGCCGTAAACGCAGAACGGGGCGATGCGGGGAGAAGCCGGGCTTGTTGGAAACTCATGAAAAACACTAACCACCCACTTTTTGCCGTCACTACTCTCTACCTTCGTTCCCTTTGCTGCTTCTGAAGAAGTCCTTTTCCCTTAAACTCCCCGTCAGCCCAGAAGCTTTATTGAGCTGGGAAAATACACCGCCGCAGCTCATCCCCTCTGCAGCCATCCCCGGGCTTATCGCCGAGCCTTTTTTGGACCAGGCGCCTTCCTGGAAACCCAGCAGCCCCGAGGCGGTCGGGCTGGTGGTGACACTGGCACCGTCGGAGCGGTGGCCGTCCCCCCGGCGTGGGCTGGCGGCTGGAGCTGGGCAGACGCCCCGGCCCCGCTTTGGCGGAAAGAAAACTTTCCTCCAGCTGCACGATCCCGTAACCCACCGGGGACCGCCTGAAGCTGGGCACTCGCATGTCCCGCAATTAGGAAATAACGGGATTTCTGAAGTGATTTAATCCCATAGATTTAGTGTCGGCTCTGAAAAGGTACAGGTTAAATTGTTGCAGGTCCCCAAAGCATCGCCCTGACAAAACACCTCAGAGACCTGTTTAGATACACTCTCCTGCTGAAGCAGACGGCTGGATGGAGACTTGCTCCCCCAGGTACTCTGGAAACGAGGGGGACAGCACGTGTGTGTCCCCAGACAAGCGCCATGGGCAGCTGGAAATGCCACACGCGGGCGGTGGCGATGCTGCTGTACACAGACCCAAACTCCGCTCCGCGCGACTGCTCCTTGTTTCACCTCCGTCCTGCAGCTCCTGCAAGAGAGCGGCGAGGGACCGGGACCGGGCTGGCCTGGCAGACAGCCAGTTAGCTGGGAAAAAAACCAAACTCATTACCGGAAAAAAAAAAAAGCCCCAAACTGTCATGTTTAGGGGTCACAAGTGCTTTCAATCGCAATCACTTTCCCTCTAAGCAGGAGGAGCGCACACGACTCAAAAAGAGACCTGCTTATCGGTGAGGACAGCAGGGATAAATCAATAAACGTCTGAGTCTTTATTAACTCTGGGCTGGAGCCCTTTGGCACCGCCCGTGCAGCCCCGGCTCCGGACCGCCGTGAGCCAGAGCATCCTGCCGCTACCTGAACCGGCTCCTGGCAGTGGGTTCTGCCTGGCTCCAGGACGCGGCAGGAAAAGGAAAATGCCAAATGCAGGCCAGACTTTCACCACTTGGCCCCCAGTGTCATACAACTCCTTATATCCAGGCTGGCTACTGCTAAACCAAAAAATAATCAATTTACAGAAACTTGGGTTTGTGACCTCACATTAAGTGTCACTGGATCTACATCGAACACCATTTTTGGTTTGTTTTTCCAAGAAAATCTTCAAAATCTCATGCTTTCAATCCAATATGAGCAAAGAAACTTTCTGAAGTCTCAAGGACATATGAGGAATGGGACAACTACAACCCACAGGATTTGAGCCAGTGCTACTTTTCACTTTCTTGAAGCGTGACAAGAAACAGCTCCGAGTTTCTGATTCCGAGAAAAAAATGGATTTTTAACTTTGGCAGCTTTCAGCGTAGCTGAGCTGAATAACACATGACACAGCTCTGCGTAGTTACCATATGAAAATGATGAATGAATACGAAATGGAAGGAGCAGGAAAAGTCGTTCTCCCATGGCCTTCAGGCGCAAGGGACGCTAAACAGACCTCAGACACCGCCACAAACCCCCACCCAGGCCTGTGCACAGACCAAAAGGAGGGGGTTTTAATACATCTTTTATGAAGTGACAGGTGTAATCTAGACCCAAAAAAACCCCATATATATATATATAAAAAATATTGTGCTTCCTCAATCTGAAATCCCCAAGACTCTTGCGCTGTTCTGCTCTCCTCCCGTGACAGCTGTGCTGGTAGCAGTGACGGTAAGCAGAGAACACGCTTTCCATCAATGCAACAACAGCATATATGGAAGAACAACTCAGTGTATATTGACAGTAATTTATGGGTACCTCAAAAGAGCACGGGAAATTCTGGATGTGCTACGTGGGGGGAGGCGTCCCCTCAAGACGAGCAGTGCACTGGGTTGATAATTTTGCGTTCACAACCAGCTCGACTCAGAGAGGCCCCGGAACCTTGGGCACTTACACAGTGCACTTCCATCACTTTAACCTGCAAAATGGGATTGGAAATAAAGTTACACCCCCCCCGGCGGTTCAGTCCTGGGGCTGTGGTGTGTGCGACCCATTTCACAGTCGTTTTGCACTTCTGGACTTCCCGGTCTGTGCGAAACCAGAAGGGAGCAGAAAAGAAAACCTCCACCAGCAGGGGTGTGGGAGCAGGGGTGATTGGAGGGGAAAGCCTTTTAGAAGCTGCTAAAAGGTTTGTTTATAAAATCAGGAGGGTATTCTGGCTACAAAACCAGGCAGGCATTCATGGAAGGTGCTCTCCTGCCGAACCACACGCCATCCTTTTGCAGAGAAAGCTGCCGTGCTGCAGATTGCACTTCTCCATGGCAATGGGGTTTGCAACGCAGCAATCAAAAGATGAAGAAAAATGCTGCCTCACTCTGCCTTTTACACTCTCTCCATTATTTACTTACATCATGACTAATTTCTCTACTAGAAATGAAGTGATGAACGCTACCGGGCCAGAACTTCCCTGTTGCTTGAAATTGCTTCTCAGCCACCTGAGAAGAGAAATTTCAGAGAGAATGGCTTCTATTGCCCAATCCATCTTCAGATGAGAAACCCACCGCCTAATCATTATTTATCTTACCTAGGCAAATGGTAACATCTATCTGGTTTTTTCCTGATGCCGCAACAAAGGGATGGCTGGGCACAGAGACATTCGTTATAAGGAAGGCTGCCTACGTTGAGGAAAAACAAGAAGAGAAAGAAACAAAAAAAGAAAAAGTCAGTAGCACCGAGTTCTCGACGCACACTCTCCAGGCAGCCTTGATCAGTCTTGTAGGTTTGAACATGAGAAAGCTGCTTGATTTGATTAAAAATACACTGAATTTGGATCCTGATTATTCAGAACACAGTATTCCCTGTTGTGAAATAACATGGGAATTTTTTGGGGGAGGGGGGGGGATGTTAAATAACATAACACAGTCAGCTGCTTTCTAACGAGGACTCAAACCCAATCTTTTTCTTGTTAGATTTAGGGAAATCTTTGAATTTCAAAGGCAACTGTAGCCTTCTAGAGCCACGGAAAACTGGCTATCAGGACTCATGAGAAAATGACAGATTTGAAGTGTTATGAAGAGCTTTGCCAGTAGAGCTGTGGTTGATTTTCATGGATGAGATTGTGCTAAAACTCTCCACGCTGTCTCAGAAAGTAGGAAACGCAGCATCCAGTGCCGGGGAACGGCAGTAAAAGCACACAGCAGCGTTATTAATAGCATCATTCCAGAGCAGAAACGTATGGAAATTCCCAGAAGACAGTATGTGAAATTCAGATCAAAAATATGAGGTGATATTTGAATGGTAGTGAAGAAAGACCTTACCCAGCGCCTTTGTAATAGAAAACAGTTCATACAGTTAAATAAAAATCTCAAAGCAGCAGTGCAGGGCTCTCAGCCGTGTGGAGACGCAGTTAACTCCCGACAGCTTCTCCCGGTAGCTGCCCGTCTCAGACTCCGCAGAAAGTGTAACTTCCATTCTCATCTATTGCTCTTTTTCAGAGTTCATAAGCATGCTCTTTTATTAAAAGTTAAAAGCAGCGCATAAATTAGGCGCTTTTTCTTGAGAGGATGAGGCTGCCTTTAAACTGCAGGCATGTGTTAAATTAGAAGGAAGTTAACTTCAGAAATGTTAGAGCAGTGCGAAACGGTTGCCAGCAAGAGCGAATGATTTATTCATGCTCTGCAAGGAGCTTACGCGAGGAGGGACGCCGTTCCTCTCCCTGCTCTCCAGGCTGCACAATCCGCCTTGACACTTGACCAGTGGAAAGTCCATTAAGAGGTGTGCTTCATTATTGATATTGTGAATTGATTTAGGACTACATTAATTATACATGCTCAGCCAAAAACTACTGCAGCGTCCCATAGGCACCTCTCCCGGAGAGTCTCCCCGCGGCCGCCCGCTCTCCAGCAGCGACCGCAGCCGCCCGGGGCGTACGCACATGCAAATACGCAACTCCTTAAATGTCGCAAACACCTTCGTTGCAATGCTTTGGTGTGTTGTGTTATTTTTAATATAGAGAAGTAATTGCATACGAAACTTTGTCCAGTGCTTGGCAGTAGTTTGGACCATTAGGCACAAAGCCTCATTCATGTAACAGCTGCTTTTTGCTTTTACATTCAAGACGTTTTTCCAAGGGTTTGGGGTTTGTCTGCGTGGACTTTTTCTTTCTACTCTGAATCCATTATTTGCCCCCAGCAGAGATTAATAATAGCATTTTATCACACCACATGTACTCATCAGCCTAGGGGAATACTCCCTGATTTGCTGGCTTTTCTCTTTTCTGCCATAAAATGCTCCATCAGTTCTAATGATGTAAAAAGTTTATCAGAAGCCAAAATTGCAGTTAACACGTTATCATACTCCCCATTCTCTAGGACGAAGTCTAAGTATTGATTCCAGTTATTTTTGTGACAGGAGATTTGCTTGAACTCCTGCTGACATCAAATGAAGGATCCCAAAGGACTCCGCCGGCCCGGGATCTAGCGAACGACTTCCAGCAAACTTCTTAGCAGGACTAATTACATGTTTAAGGTCCAGACTTTTTCAATGGCAAATTGGATTTTCACGTAAACACCGTTTTTCCACAGAAAGAGTTTCTGCAGAGAAATGCTTTCTTCTGTATTGCAGGGTGGCAGCCTGAGAAGTGAAATGTTTCGACGCAGAGACGCCGCTGCGGAGGTTCCTCCTGGGAGCGGATCCCTGCCGCCCGGCGGGACCCCCAGCCCGCGTCCCCCGGGAGCGCGGCAGGTAAGCTCTCCGCCCCCGGCTGCAGGCGGAATAGCTCGCTCGGGCTGCAGAGGAGGAAGTCTAGCCTGCGATCTTTTAGTACAATATGCAAAGTTTCCCTAGCTACGTTCTGCTTTCTGGGTCAGCCCCTCACCCCCAGCTGCAGCGGGCGGCCGCGGGCAGGAGCCCCGGGCTGAGGAACACGCTCGGCGGTGGTGGTGGCGGTAGTGGTGAGCTTCACCTTCTCGCAGGTAGGTCAAACTGGGCTCGATCAGGGCACATTTAGCAAGTGCCTGTGCAAGCAGCAATCTGTTTTCAGATGGAACCACGCATTTATAAGGATGCTGCTCATTAGGTGCCGTCCTTCCGCAAGAGGAGCACACACATTTCACTTATTTGCTCGCCTTTTTCTTTTCTGCATGAAAATACGTTCACCAATTTCAGTAAAATCTCCCACACAGATCAGACTCGGCTTGCTACCGCCGTGTAACACTGGTAATCCTGAAACTGAGAAAAAGGGGAAAGAGAGAGAGAGAGGCAGCCATTGAGAACAAACCCCTCCGGCCCCACACCACGCGTGGGCTGTGCGAAGAGCCACCAGAGATCAAAAATGAGTTTGTTAAAATCTGTGTACAGCAAACAGTCCATATGATGTACGATTTATAAACTGTAGCAGCGCTCCCGAAAAGGCTTTTAATCTCAGAAAACCCGCTGCGGCGGGGCAAACGGCGCCGTGCAGGGAGCGCAGCGGGGCTGCAGGCAGGAACGCTCCCGGGGAGGGGCACAGCGCCTTCGGCGCGTTCGCAGTTTGGAACTGCACGTGTGAGGGGCTGATGCAAACAGGAGCGGTGCAGGCCAGCGAACAGCAGGGGGGAGAAGTTATACCCCTTGCAGTAAAGGATAAGCTGTGCCAGAAGGGAAATAACTGGGAAGGAGGTAAAGCAGGAAGGCAGCGGACGAGGGCCTGAGCCAGGGCAGCGGCAGCCCTGGGTGAGCCCGACCCGAAAGCCGCGGGCGGTCTCGGCCGGCAGACCCTCCCTGCCTCTACATTACCTTTATTTAACACTTCGCACTGTACTAGCTCCATTATTTTGTTAGAGAGAGAATTTTCTGGGAAATAATGGCAGTAATGTCCTACACGTAACCCAGATCTGTTTGTATTTCTGGTAGAATTACTTTAATGATTATTTCTGACAACCGGGCTGCTGAACGACTTTACCCGACACATTTCCACATAAATCTGTGGCAGGAGCGACGTTTTTGCTCAGCCGTGAGCGACCCTTCTCTCCACACAATGTCCTGCCCCGGTGTGTTGCACGGGTTATACTCCCAGTCCCGGTTAGGGTCGCGGTTACATACAACCCACCACATCCTTGCAGAGCTTCCTTGCGGTTGCAAAAGCAGATTTCTTCTGCATTACCGCCTGTAGATCATTACTCAAGGGCTTCAATTTCAGCAGACACTCCAGTAAAATAAATGGGCAAATAAATTCCTTCTATCAATGAAAAGTGATTCATAACCACTTTTTGTTTGTATCCACAGTAATGGAAGAAGATGAAATTCAGCTTTCTCCAAGTATTTTTTTTTTTGCTAACATTATGAGGCAACTATATCGATAGCTACTTTCTACACTGAAAGTATAAATACAGAATAACTGAAAAAAATCTGTTTTCAGAGCTCTTATTGGGATTTTAGTGAATTTTTAAAATCCCCATCTTTGAAATGATAAAAGCACATTTCATGTTATTCTTCAATTTGAAATGTTTTCAGGGGACCGGTTTCACTTTTCTGTGCCTCCCACAGTCCATCAAAAAAACGCCATCAGATCAATGGCAAAGTTTTGTTCTGGATTTCAGAGAGACTGACTTTTAACCTCCATTGCACCACTGATCTGTACCTCAGCCATTCGGTTAATTTCCTTGTGTGTTTGTTTGCATTCCTGTCAGTTCCCTACCTTGCCTACTTAACATTAAAGTTTTCCAGAGCAGGGGACATCACTTAAGGGATTTCTGCAGCACCCAAAACATTGGAGCCCTAATCTACACACTAATACAATGTAAATAGCTTATTTCCAAATATTTCTTTTGTATACCACAAGGAAAAGAAGTTTTCAATAATGTAAAGACAACGGGGCTGATTAAAGACTAACTCCTGGGGAAGGACAAACACTGCTTCTATCTCAAGCGATGCATTTGGAAATTATAACTCCCTTTGGCAGCTGGAACGATACTGGAATCTATTATTCATCAATCAAGTTGTCATCACCTAGAAGATTAGACAGTGGCCCAAGAGACATAGCCAATATAAGTTTCTAAATGTCTCAAGAATAAATAATAAAAATAAAATCAAACTTAGGGAGGATTTGGTCGGGGAAGAGAGGAGGAGGGCGGGAGGGGGGGCACGGGAGAGGCAGCATCAGCGAGGCAGTACGAGACACGGCGTGTCTCAGCGAGCCCGGCCTTATGCAGAAGTCCATAAAACCGTCTCACAAGTAAAACTCAAGTCTAAATAAAATAGTCTAAATAAAATAGTCTAAATAGAATTAACGGAACACAAGTATGAAGCGTGTTGAAAATCACCGGGCAAAGAGCGGCTATTGGCGTCCCCTGTGAAGATGAGCGGAGAGATGAAGCGGAGCCCCACGGTGTGCTCCTGCGCAGACTCAGGGGCTGCCGCGGAGAAGACTCGGCTGTACTTGTGGATGACAGCAAGCTGGGAGTGGTCGCAAGCGCTCTGGAGGACAGGACCGGAATCCAAAATGCTCTTGACAATGGTGGAAGCGCTATGAAATCAGTAAGATGAAAGGTAGTGAGGGCAGTTACAAAGAGTTATGCTCAGAAAGGAGGAATCAACTGCAGAGACAGAAAAGGAGAGCATCTGGCAAAGCAGCAGGACAGCAGAAAAGGCTCCTCTGATGCCTGAATACGAAACAGCAGTTAACTAACATGGTCTCGCCTGCAGACGGGCTGGCCGCAGGCTCAAGACCAGGAGAGGGCTTTTGGAGACCAGCTGCTTCAGTAGCTCCGGAAATAAATCCCTGGCTGGCTGTCACCCGGCTGAAGTGCCTTTGCGACTGGGAATGCTGCATCAGTCCCTGGTGCTGACTGTGCCCAGAGACGTCTCCCCATGCTCAACACTGTTTTCTGTTTACAAGAGAGGGGGAAACTGGGGAACCAACAATTTGGGATTGCGTGGACCAAAGCACCCCCCGGGAACCGGAGGCTCTCGTGGACCCTCACCTCTTTCCCACGGTAGTCCCCTGGGTGAGCCCAAAGTGGCTATTGATGTCGCCCTGTCCTAGAGCAACCCCAGGTGCCCTCGTTTAACAGTGGAACAGAGGGAAAACAGGAAAAAAGAGCATTAAAAAGGTGTATTTTTAGCAAATATGTAACAAAAGCATTTCAGATCATTCCTCTGAGTGTCCCATTATCAAAATATGTATAGTCATCTCTCAAGCCTTAACAGGGTTGAAATTACCTTACCTGTCCTCTCCATTATTCTTGGTGACAAGTGAACAGTACACATGCCCCACAGCTCTAGGATAAATATACTTCCCATACAGATTAGCTTAGATGATATAGTGCTAACAAACATATCCATGAAAAGGAAATAGACGTGCTAATCTATAACGATTTAGATGAAGGAAGAAGCCATCAATCTGTCAAGAGTTATCAGTTTGTTTTTCTCCCTGTGTTACTACAGAGATTCCTTTTTAAACTATCTACCCTTGCTATTCAGGAGATTATGCGTGAATTGCAGCCGGAACAAAATCTTTCCTAAAAAACTGGGGATTTACCAAAAAGGCATACAGCTCCAAAATGTGGGAGAATGCCTTGACGAGGAAACTCTCTCCTCTTTGAAACTTCTATTTCCCTAATTAGGAAAGCTCTTACTATGTATTTAACAGTAGGAATAAAGGAGGAAAACAGGCAAAAATAGCATTCCAGCACTGCTATCAAAACAAACAAAAGTGTGGCTTCCGAAAAGCTGTGCCATATGTATTTATAAACACTTTGGTCTGGGTTTTGTTGTTGTTTGAGTGCTTCGTCTCTTTCTTTCCTCTTTATCTCAGAAGACATTTGCTGTTTGCTTAACCCACTCAACACTTTGTAGTTCAGCCGGAGCCAGCACCAGGCAGTGCTCTTCACAGGACGGGCTGTCCATCGCACCGGGGGAAAGGAGAAACCCCAAACGGCCTCTCGGCTCTTCCCCGTCTCGCCTCAGCTCCAAGGCCACCAGCCACCGAAGGAGAGCCTCAGCCGTCCCCGACCGCGGGGCTCAGCACACCCTCACACGCGCACTCCCAGAGACACCGAGGGAACCGGTTCCACTGTCACTTTGCCACGCTCTATGCCAGCTGAAATTTGAGACGGCCAAATCAGCAGAAAACATTATAAAATTGTTTTAAAAGCTGTTAGAAAAACTTTTCTTCAGGCAACCTGTACCGCTTTCAAGCCTAATAGAAATTTTAAACCCCTGGCATTTCATTAGGCTGAAAATGGGGGAAATCAGTGTGCTCATGCAAAGATTGCCAGCTCGCATGGTGATGCTGCTGGCTATTTCGGTGCTCAGCCCCGAAGGACCCCCAAAAAAGGGACAATCCTCACTGTCCCCGGGGCACAGCATGGCAGCAGCCGAGTTCCGCATCCCTGCCTGGAAAAACACGCTAAAGTCAACGTGTGATCAGGGTGGAACCTAAAGTGGAAGTTTAAGGAGGGGGGATCCCATTTCCAAACAGGACTTTGGCAGGACTGTGGACTCTAATGGCTTCCAAGGAAGCAGAGCCGTACCCCCGTCAGCACAAAATACAACGGGTTATTTCATCCGGTCCACCCGCTGTGTATGACCCCAGCGCTGTATCAGCAAATCTCTAGCAAAAAGATCTTTTTGCTCTTTGCTGATATTAGTTCCATAAAGCCAGGCAGCTCTGCAAGACCACGCTGCAGTCACCCACCACTAACAAGAGAATTAACCAACTTCTAGACAAATGGCACTCCTGACTGATGACGTCTCATCTGGAAAGAAGCCAGCCTTAGATTCAGCCTGAGCTCACCATTTACGTAAGAGAAAAACATGGGAAACATTAGCCAAGAATCTCACATTGCCACTGCTGGGAAAATATTAATTCTTTTTATTGTGTTGTGCTGCTTAAAATCTGCCTTTTTCTGCGTATGTTAAGTGATAACTCACATCATGTTTTCTTCAATGAATGAGATAGAAATGCCTTCCATCGCTACATAAATTAGAAGCATTTATACTCCAAACAACTGAATAGTTATTTGCTAAATTACAATGATGCAGCTCTAGTCCAACTGATGTCAACCGTGATTAATTGTCGATGTGATTAAGGGGTCACTCGCTAATGGCAAATGAGACACCCTTTACAGAGCATGGCTATGAAAGCGCCACAGCGCTTTAAAACCACTGGCCAGCTTTCCACGGTTCTTTCCCGCACTGATGCAGGGACATCTCCGGCGCAGAAGGCTGCTCCCCCTGGACGTGCTCTGCCAGCTCCCTCCCGGGCGGCTCGTGCCGAGGCGCACCACGCTCCCCCTCGGGACGGGAAGGAGTCTACGGGACACCGTGCGTACAAAACAGCCCGTGCTGCTTTTCCAGTGGGAGTTAACAGAGATTTCTAAATGGCCGAATACTTTAAATGGTTATCCATTTTGAACCTGCGCTCTACACCACACACACGCACTGGACGTGCACAGAAGTAACTGTCGGCATCCCACGGCCTCCAACGGACACCATCTCCTCCGTCCTTCTCCAAAATGCTGCGACGGTGCACCAGAAACCTCAGCGACAGGTTAGGAGAGAGAGAAAAGTAAGAACATGTTCTCTGAAAGATCTGAATGCAGGATTAGTTACATACATATGACTTTGGCCAGGACATCCATTCTGCGGTTCATCGGAAATCAGATTGTACGGCCACATTTGACGCATCCTCTGCAGATGGAGCTCGTGGTGTTCCAGCACCCCGGCTCCATGCTGCGGTGTTTGTTCAGCATTGACTCATCGCAGAAAGTGCCATCTTCAGTCACAAACAATTCCTCACAGCATCATGAAATTCCTATGAAATCTCTCATCCAAGCACTGGCCAACCTCCAGCCAGCTTAGTTTGCAAGATCTGACAAGATCAAAGACTGAACTGCAATAGCCGTAGGCAACAGAAAGTACAAAAATGTATATACGTCAGTTCAGTGAATACTAATTCTACCCCAAAAAAAGTTAGAAAAATAGGAAAACAGCACCTGCATCTCTCTGTGAATACTCTAAGGCAACCCATAAATTACATGGCCGTCCCGCAACAGACATGGGCATTGATTTACAGGGCGTGCTATATTGTTCTCCACCTCCCTGAGTGTACAGACAGACATTTTTGACATTAGTACTCGCTGCCTGTGCCCTCCAAAGCAACATATACAGGTTTGTCCCCCAGAAATTTCTGAATCCTCTCCTTTGTGATATCCTCGTGAATAGCTTTTGGGAACTTCACCGAGGATGAGTAGATGTCGCCAAGAAACTCAGTATAAGATCCAGTCCTCCTGGCAACTATTTATATGTAGAATATTAAGCTTCTGTCTAAAATACAGCTAGTGTATTCAGATACTGCTGAACAAGTTCCTGTAACTCTCAGAGCAATGTGTCGCTCTTGCTTAGACTGGGCAACAACATTCCCTCTAATTCCCGTGCTTCGAAATGCTGATTTAAACATTGGCACCTTTTCTTTACACAATAGCATTCATAACGTTAAGCAATAAATATAACAATCCCTTTTGACAGAATGCCTTGATATTCTCCAGCAGGAATTACATGGAAGAACAACTGGAGTAACACAGCGGGATAACAGGAGTAACCAAGGAATAGCGGGAAGGCATCAGGACCGAGCTGCTTTCCACTGCAGAAGAGATGCCATATTTTCAGATACTACCAAATTTTTAAGAGCCATTGAGTAAAGCCTTAGTTCTGAGCCACGCACATGAACCAACACACAGTCGAGGCTTATGAGAACTGCTCTCACAAAACAGGCAAAGTTCTCCATCCACAACCACCACCAAGAGGTGCGTGCCAGGACGAGCTCCTTCCCTCTCTACGTGACAACCCAGATGGCGCCGCAGGGGCCACGGGGGATGAGCCTGGACCCGCAGCAGCCCTTGGGGCAGCCTGGGCGCCAGGAGACAAACCTTCACCCGGCTCCGTCGGGGATCCCTTACTCATTAGGAGAACTGTTACAAACAACACTAATTGCTTCACACCATTTAAAGTACCATACGGAATTAGATACTCCACTGATAACAATGAGTTGACAGCTGAGTCCTGAATCTTTCTGTTATCCCACTGCACAGAAAACTTGGCCAGGAGCAGCATTCGTTGGGCTCCCACTTGGGAAACACACGGTCCCAGGCCGGTCAATAGACACAAAAAGGGCAATTCATCTGTAGAGGACCAGGACTCGGTGCTTTTGCTGGTCAGTAATGACATCAGCACAATTTACCAAACTGATCGCTTAGAAGACCCCAGTTTGTCTATTGGATGTTAAATCCAGTTTATAATATAACATAATTCCTGCTGAAGCTGCTAACCTGGTTAGCATGCTTCCCCAGCCCCAGCTGCTTCTCAATGTAAATGATGTTTCACTTAGTTCTTTCCCCTTCATTTACCAAGAAAAAAAAAAATCCCTTTTAACTTGAAGGATCTTAATAACAGGCAGAGACTGGACAAATCTTCACAGATTTAAGTACCCATTTGACAAAACAAAGATCAATTAGATCTGCCAATTTCCTCTGCAATTCTGTCTTCAGGGAACCAGCAATAAGGAGATGTGATGAAATGGTTTCCTTGCTGAAGACAAGCACTTGTGGTACTAAAGCACAGCTGATATACAGAGAGGGACCTTCAAACAGGACGTGAGGGCAGGTAGTACAAAAAATACAGAAAAAGGTATCAAAGTATTACTTTGAGAAACCTGAAATGTATAGTCTGTCATGCTAAGGGAGCTTTTCTAAGAAGAAAACTATAGAGCAGCAGTCTTCTGTAAGAAGGGAAAGCAATAGTTATTTACTTACATGGTTCAGCACATTAAAGCTGTTTTGGTGGCACCTGGGATTCTAGAAATGCTTTTCCATACTGGACACTTCGAGATAGTCCCAGTCAACTCCAGAATTCAATTTACAAAAGTTGTTAGGAAGTTTGCATATCATTAAGGACCACTTGACTGCAGATCTGTAGTATCAGAGAGTAAGCTGGATGGAGCAGCAACCAACCTGTTTAAAAAGTTTATGGCAAGATAAACTTGAAGAACCTAATG
>RSEF01000013.1:20193668-20211624 GCA_003993805.1 Himantopus leucocephalus
GTTGCCTTCCATCTCCTTCTTGCTCCTTTTCCAGCAGGTGTGAATTTTAAACAGTCTGCACAGCATAACCTGAACCCCCAAATCTCTTCAAGGCACAAACTTCCAGAGAACAAGACTTCCCTGCAACTGCGTTTCCCAACGACCGCTTCAGGAGACGCTGCTGTTAAACCTAGTTTATCAATATGACATGACTCCCAGAAACGAAAGGCCTTTGAACACCAACTCCCTTGGGATGCTCTGCTGGATAGCTTTTATCCTCTTTCATAATTCTTACTGAAAGACAGAACTATTGAAGTATATAGAACCGCTACAGGGAGATTGACTGTGGCTATTGTAAATACATCAAGCTGCCAAAAAAAATCTAACGTTACTGGAGAAAAATGTGTGACATGATATAAATTCACATTGACTACTCTTGACTATTTCAGTGTAAAGGTGCTATAGAACCGCAAATTATTATTACAGTATTAGCTGGTACAATGAGGCATTAGGAAGAAGAACTGTTTGAATGCCTGGGGGAAATCAGGAATAAGAATGAATTACAGAAACTGATACAGTCATACATGCCATGTTTCAAAACGTATTTGAAATAAAACTATTACCATAATAAAACTAAATCCATTTTTGTTCTGCTTATTCTCTGTAGACAAAAGAGAAGGTCAAATATTTTTTCAACAATTAAAAAGATGTAAAGAATCCAGACTTAAAACATCAACTGAATTTTGAGCCCAGATGATCTGGTGAGTTGAAAAAAATTAGAAAATAATTCAGGGGAGAAATTCAAGCAATAAATGACTTACCTTCTTCACACCTTGTTTTAAAAACGATTGAGCAAAAGCTTCCAACACACAGTTGAGCAAACCTGCCCCCGTAACTGATATTCTGCCTTTCTGTGTGAAGTCCGTCCTAAGAAACAGGAACATAACACCCGTTTATTTCTCTCTCTACTTAGTAAACAAGAAGTGTAAACTCTACGTTAGAAAGTTAGTGTTTGATACCTAAGGGATTCACCTCTTACATTCACATATTTTGTATGACAATCTCAAAGGCAAATGTAACGCGATACAGGAACCTTAGCGTAATGAGAGGTCTGTAACGACCAGCTCCCGCGGTCAGCGCTGCTGGAGGTCCTGCTGGGCTCTGCTCCAGGAAGGACACAGGCTTATTGTGGAGCCCGGAGAGCAGCACCACAGAGAGAGGTCTGGGGAGGGCACACCGGCCATGTGACTGCAGACACAGTGAAATACCTTTGTACGATTTTGTGGAGAGTCCTCAGGACATCATCCCACCCAGGTTAGAGAGAGGCAGTGGCAGCAGTGAGGAGAGGACCCCCACTCCTATCCCCCCTGCACACATGGAACCCGGCACCACCGATGCCCTCGGCGGGCCATGACCACTTATGCTTTCTGTCAATGCAATTCAGTAAGAAGACAAACATGTGGAGCTCAAGTGAAGGAGCTGGAGAACATGAAAAGCTCCGCCCAACCACAGAATGGATGTCAGCAGCAAAAATCCACCATTGAACTCAGCCGCTCTGCCTGGGATTTATTTAGTCATTTTGCAGTTTCACCGTTGGAGGAGACAAAAAAGGGAGGCTCAAGGAAAATATTGATCTCTGATTGATTTCCATGGCACGCAGCTGGCAATGCCGCATCATTACAACACAGTCACAGGGAGAAGTCTATTAATGAGATCCAACTACTAATTTATTGACTAGTTAAGTACGGCAAATTTGGTCTAATTGTTTTCATGATGGGAGCTTAATTAAAGTGTCTTTAGTATAAAATGTCTAGCAATATTCTTGTTCAGATAGCGTCAGGGAGAGTTTCCAAAGCCTGCATGGCTTTCAAAACTAAATTAAAAGTTACATCCAGCACAAAGCCCTTCAAAAGGGAGCTTTTGTACAGGAGATCTTTTGAATTCCCATCTCCAGCCGCCGAGCACTGCTCATGCATCACGTGCATCTCTCCACATCAGGGAGACATCTTCTCACCCACCGCGCTGCGACAGACTTCAGCTCCCTCGGGCTGCACAAAATGAGGGAAAGTGCTGGGTAATAGAGGGAATCTGATGGCAATTGAGGGACACAAAATGAAAAAGCAAAGAAATGCTCCTGGCGGGAGGGGGGAAAGCAGTCCAGCCAAAACACAAGAGGGATGGCAAATGACACCGGAGAGAGAATTCAAGCTACACAGGGATTCTTCACTGCAGAAAGACAGGTATAACCTGCCCAGACACATGGAAATTTGCCAGTACACAGCTTCCACACAAATCCAGACAGTTACAGAGGAGTTTTGCCACCGGCTTTCCCCTTCGGTTTGGCACGGTGCACAGAGAACTCTTCCCAAAGCCCTCCTCATCAACGCGGATGCTGCCCAGCTCAGCTGGGTGCAAAGCAAGCTCAAACCTAACATACCTAATGCACACTTCTAGGGTAAGAGCAAGTGAATCACTCCAGAAATTGTCACTAACCCAAGCACGTACGCGTGCTAGCAGAGGAGAGCAGCTGACAAGATTCAGACTGGTTTGATACACCGGCAGCGAAAGCTGCGAGCCCCAGAGCCCTCCAGAGCCACATCCCATGGGCAGCACTGGCGAACACCAGGACACATTATATTCTCAGGCGCCAGGACAGTGCCAGCAAGCCACCCCAGACCCTGCGCAGGCAAACGCTGCTCGGGTCTGGACCCATCCAGGCTGTGGCCAGGCCTTGCCCGCGGGGACTAACTGGCTGTCTTTGGACTTCAGACGTCAAGATGAGGTTTGCTTGTGCATAACAACAATCAAATCACAGAAACCAAGTAAAAAGTATCATGAAGGAGTTCAGCCAAGAGGATAACACAGGTGCTTTCTGGCCTCTGAATATACAGATATGCCTCATCATGCCTCTTTCAATGGTTTATAATTTATTTATGGTAATGTTTGTTTGCTACTAGATCTTCTCAGACATTTATATGCTCTGCTTGGAAGCACCCACAATAATTCACTTTGCAAGAATATGCAGCAGTTGGCATCACTGTGTTCACATTTATTTAGGACAAAATAACCACCTGATATCAAGAGGAAGAACTACGCTGTGGTTAAATTGACTGGTTGGGACCAAGGAAGCATCACTTCAATTGCCCCAGTTCCATTAGGGACACCAGGAAGGTCGCGGTTTCCCATCCCTGACTTGCACTTCTCTAGCTGAAAAAAATAAAGGATGTAACAGCCAATCTCAAACTGGGTAAACTAATCCACACCCTATGGGTGAGGTTCTCCTAAACGTCTAAGCCACGGGTCCCTGCAGGGACTGGATTCGTGGTTTGGTTTCTGCAGCACATTGGTCTACTGTCACCGTAGCTGGGCTTATGTCAGCACAGGTATTGTAACTTCATCTGACGGGTAGAAATATTCTGGATTCCCATCAGCATCATCCCACCACGTGTGCCTGGGACCAGGCTGTAGCTCTCCAAGGCAGCAGGCCTGTCACTAACCCCACTGGCAGGAGATGTCCTTGCGGAGGCCCAGAGCAGGGCTGCGGGTGCCACGGCTGTAACACACCCCAGGGGACGCCTGCAGGGCAGCCTGCAGCCACCGTCCCCACACCTCCCAAGCCACCAGCTCCCTGCTGGGTTGGGACCAGGCAGTGCCCTGCCGTGGAGCCCACCACAAACCCAGGGGGTGCAGGGAGAGGTGAAGGCAGTCGACCTGCTCAGGCAGCTGGTTGAGATGCACGCCAGCAAAGCAGTGCTCTGCTTTCACTTATCAGCATCCTTAACAATGTCATGTTAAGACTGATTAAACAAACAGCTCACTACAACGCGCACACAGTGCCTGACTGAGATGCAGAATTTTGTCATTCTCTTCACGCTTTTAGTGCCCTGAAGAGTTTCAGGAGGTTGCTATTGAAATCTGCCCTGCAGTGCTTAGTAGGGGAGAAAGGCAAGTTTCTGTCTGTACTCAGGTTACCATCACTTTCATAATGTTGTTCTCTCTTTAGGGGCATTATGTACAGTTTTCCCACTAATCAGGATCACTTGAGTCTCCTCATTGTGTGTTTTCTTATTTCTCTCCAGTGCAATAGTATGCTGCTAATGTTATGCCCTTTGCATAATTTCTTCTTCTATTCAAATGTAAATGTCACCATACATATATACTACATGCAGCTGAAATTTCACACCTGTTTTGCCAGCCAGCATTTGTTAGATCCGATTACCTCCATAAGATTCCAGAAGGGGTGACAGCATGTGCACAGGCACACCCAGGTCTCGCTGCACCTACCTGGCCAGGGCAGCACGGCTGAGGTCTGCGGGATCCTGCAGCTGCGTACTGCAGCTGCTGCCCTGCATCGGTGCCCACAGGACCTCCCGCGGCACCATCGCCCTGGCAGGCAGGTGACAGCCCGGGTAAGCGAAGGCTGCAATCACACTCTGGCAGCCCAGCTACACCTCCGATTTAAATCTGCTCCTCTGCCTTCCTGATTGCCACAGTACGCCTTAAGGTAAGAGTGAGCGGTGGTGACACCGAGCTCGGATAGCTCCCCCACACAAGCCTGCAGGAGCAGAAGCAGCACACTGAGGACAGTGTCTTTCCTAAACTGGAACTGAAAAGCCTTGAAAACAGCGTGAGTGAGTGAGTTAGAGTTTCTACACCAACAGGACCAGGATCTACAGTTGGAATGCAACTCCGATACAGAGCAAGCCTCAGTAAGGACAGAGGGTCCCAGCAAACTTTTGAAACAAAACAGTTTAAAAATCCAGAGGAACGTGTTTCCAAACAGCAATGTCCCAGCACGGGGCTTTCAAAAATGCCTGAGCCACACAGAATTTAATTTCATTTGAAGTTGGTGATTTTTTTCTTAAACATCCTTAGAGCTTTCTGAAGTCACATGGACCTCGCTGGACAACCCTGCCACGCTTCCCAGGGAACATCACAAGGCAAAAGTAACAACTAATCACAAGAGACACCAGAACAAAGTAAGAATTAATGGGGTTGACATCAGCTGGAACTAAGTCTTTTTCTGAAGACAGTCACATGTATCACATACCTGCTCATTTCAATGCTATGGGAATTAGAAATTCCGCTCTGACCATGCCATAAACGTGCATAAAGACATTTCTAGGCTCCACTTTGCACTAACACAAGTGTGTGTTCTCAAGTCCCACGGCAGCTTACATCTCTGGGGCACAGCGGGCCGAACACCAGAGACAGAAGATTGTTTGGGAACAGTATGCTCCATGCCACTGGCTGGCAAGCAGGAGGGAGCTGATAATTTTCAAACTGCTGCCCAAGCATCTGTTGGTAGACACGAGAGCAAAACGAACACTCTGGCTATGCCTGCTGTGCGGGAACAGCGAGACAGGCTTCTATGACTGCAGAGCAGCACACAGAAAATTAATTTCCAGCAATTATTTGTGCTGTGGCCAGAGAACCTAACCTTGTGTCTGAACAAGCCATAGGAAAGCTACAGGACATCTACAGCTGCTGCTTCAAATGCATTCAAGACATACCAAAGAAATTATTACCCAGATCCCTCTCATTCCAAGCATTCAAAAGGCAACAGAAAACCATTTTCAGGGCTATGGGCGTGCAGTAGCAGCGCTGAGCTGGCACACAGGCACTGCTACACCCAGAGGCCAGCACTCACCAGTTTGGATTCTCCAAGCTCTCTCTGAAGACAGACTCCTCGGTCAGAGACGCATACTGTGTCCACGTAAGACAATGACTTTTCATGGCCATATTTCTTTTCTCCATATTAAGCCAAGATTCCTCTTCCAAGTAGATGTCGGGCACTTTTAAGACACTGACCTGGGAAATAGAAAAATTGCAGCTTTTTTTTTTTTTAAAAAAAAAAAGAAAGGGTAGAATCCCTTCTCATTATTTTGAAAGTATCACTAGACTCAGAGGACAAGAGTGAGGATTCAAGAGGAGGGCACACCAGCTGTGGTTAGCCCTGATGAGAACACTCAACTTCCTCAGCAGCTACTAAAGGCCATGCAAACACTCCAAGACTCAGGGGAGCTGCTCAGTCCCCGGCCGGACTGCCGAGACCACTGCAGGCCAACCTACCCGCATCACTTCACGCTTTCTCTCTTGCAGCTGATGGCTAACTTGTGACGACAAAGGATAACAGAAGCCACCAAACCAGTTACGTGCAAGGCAGTCAAACCCACCAGCCAAACCACAAGGGCAGAAGAAAGGCTTGCACTTCTGCAGGCTCCTGCTGCCCGGCGCAGCGGCTGACACCCTGCTCCAGCCCCTCTCTCCCAGGAGGTCTCCTCCTCTGCCCACTCATCAACCTGAGTGACCTTGATCTAGCAAGCGTGGGCCACAGAAGGGATGAAAATCTCACCATGGGTTTATTTACATTCTGCCCGTATAGGGCAATGGTACGTTCTCCTTGGCAGGTGAGGCTTGGAAGAGACAAACACATGTTTAGAGGCAAAAACATACGGACTCATCAGCACCAGGAAAAGAGCACATGCACACTTTTAAGCATGCAGGCTGTGAAACAGTACAGTTATTTAACCATGCATGGATGTAAATGGTCTTTTCTGTACACAGACTATTCGCTGCAAGATACTCCGCAAAAAAAACCCAACAATAAATTAAGGCTAATTCTTCCCCCATAGCCAACTGTGAAGAAAGGACTGTCACTAAAAGAGACACAAGAGAGACACTAAGGGATTGCATAACACAGGTCCTTATGTTTTCTACAGCTTTTAAGGAATCACATTTTAATTTCTTTATAGGGATCCTACGATGCCATATTTAACATGCTATAGGCACATTAAGCATTATTTTAATACCCTCTGAATTCACTTACAGAATGGTTTTGTGAGAGATTACAACCCAATGTGTTCAGGACCAATGGGTCAGACATCCAAAATACATGAGCTCAGCTTAGAGATAATTACCTAGTGTTTATTACTAGCTGCTGCCTTCTTGCTGAGTTCCACAAGACTGGCCTTTTACAAAAATACCATCTACCACACAAAAACCATGAGTACTGACAGCAATAAGATTATCATAGTGGGGTGAGGGGAATGGCTGCACTTTCACTGTGGCCCAGATAACATTTTAAAACAGCTTTACTCTTTCCAGGTACGAAAGTTGAAAGCCCGTCATTGCCTGCAAAACAACCACCACCAGTTACACCTTAGTGTGCTCAAGGCTACAATTTTGTCCATTCAAGTTAAATATAAAATCAGTTCCTCGAGAATATTTTTCTCTCTTAACTTCTCTTTAGAAGTAACTTTTCTAATTTAAAAAAAAAATCCTTATGAAATGTGATCCTTTTAAACAAGAGAAACCACAGTGGAGCATTAAATTTTTACAACTTGACTAAATTTTTCAAAACGTAGTTACCTTTCTTAAAATTTCAGGAATTACATTCTGGCATGTTGCAATTCTCCTCCGGTAAATAATCCCTGTAGACAAATCTGATGAGAAAAGAAAATCAGAAGGGAAGAGTTACAGCAGCAAATATTACCATTTTTTTAATAAAAACAAAAGTAGTTGGAAGTCTTCACAGCAAATGCGCAAGCAGAAATGCTGGCAAATTAACAGAGCATTGAGGGGGGTGGGTTTTGTTTTTGTTTTTTTTAATATAATCCAGTACTTCTGCTGCTTTGCCAGGCAGAGGGCTGTAAATAAGACTGCTATAGGCATTTTGCGCCCTGCCTCAGGAGGAGGGCGTCTGCACCCACCACTGCAATCCAGACCCCCTTACCCAGCCTGTGGTACAACCCTCTGACTGCCATTTATACTGGTGGGCCTGGGTAGCAAAGCACTGCAGGCAGTGCCGGTGCCGGGCTGCGTGGGAGCACACGGGACCCCCTCCCGCAGCCCACGCAGGGCCTGGCAGGACCCACTGGAGAACCCTGTTCCCGGTGGCACTGGGCAGACGATGACCGGGGCGAGGGAAAAGATTGGGGAACTGAGCTACAAAACCAACATACAGACTTAAGTTTTAGTTTATTTCTATCCCCACCCCAATTTATATTCTCAGGCTCATCCTCTGGGCAAACACACTGTGTATGAGATTTACAGAACAGTCCTGTCCCATCACACATTTATTTCTGTATTGAGTTGGACCCAGTGACAAGGACAAAACTATCTATTAGGAAACAAATTACAGTTATTTAGTATCTCAAAAAAACGGCTGGCTTTTAGAATCACTTTTCCTTTTAATATTTAATGACCCAGATCAAGAACAGAATGCTACCGAAAGAGAAGCCAACTGGCAGGCAGCCCAGGTTAAAGACTTCTGCAGGATAAGAGAGTACCTTCTCGAACAGTTGCATTTGGTGGGAGCTGTGAAATGAAAACTTCATGGGGTTTGGTTTTCAGAACTCTTAACACATGACATTAATAATATGAAGCATCTCCACGCAACATAGAACAGAAAAGCATTCTCCAGAAAGAGCAGTGCATTGCATTTGAAGGAAACAGCAATGGCAGCACTAATGCTCGGCCTTCTTCAATCCCAGGGTAACCTCACTAACAACTTGCTCAGAAAGAGAACATAAGCCTGGAATTAAGAGCCACCATTCAACCCGAGCCATAAGACAGAAGACATCTCTAAATGTAAAGAATTTAGGGACTAAAACTTTAGGGATTGAAGCATTTGGGACTAACAGTTTAAAGTCTGTAAATTCTTATTTCATCCCAAATGAGCATGTGATCACAGTTCCCATAATAGGAAGAAAGGTGGTTATTTCCATGCACAGTCCTATGGTACTTGTTTCCCGTGCAGTGGCGTAACTGCTTAACACATCCTCCACACAGGCGTGTCACTCTGAGTGCCTAATTGCAAGCATTTCCTGCAAGCTCAGCAACTGGAAAACAAAAATCCATGTGGTATCAGCAGACCTGATCTGACTCGAGCAGATTTATTTTTCTGTCAATATGACTGGGAAATGGTAACATCTGATTTGCAGTATTTCAGGAATTCTGACTGATAAAGTGAGAGACTGAGGATCTGTGATTGCTTTCTGACTGTCGGCATCCTACAAGGCCACCGTGCACATCTCCGACTCCTGGAACTACCTCCTCATCTGGGAAGTGAAACAGCAAGTGATCTCCCGGAAGGCAGGAATCATGGAAGCCAAGTAGTGAGATGCCTGTGGAGCGCCTGAGGCTCGATCCACACAGCTCACAGTGCCTCCTTCCAGGGAGGCATCCTTCCTCCATCTGATCTGTAGAGCACTGCAGATGGAAACCATCACAGAAACACCAAGGAACCATACAACAAAAGAACATGCTGCAGAGAAACCAGGCGTAACATGTCTAACTGCCTCGGAATAAGCTGAAAATTCAAATACTTAATGCAGTTAAAACACACATGTTGGGGTAGCGGGAGTAATATTTTCTTGGTCTTGCTTACAGAACGTCCAGCACACAGGAATCCCGGGCATGTCTGCAGTGCCCACCTTCTACTGAAATACAACTACTACATAATTAATTTTAAAGGTTGTGAAAAATTTTAATTAGCTCTGTAAGAGAAGTCAGGCAGCTTACCTATTTTCTCTTCCACTGTTTCTACAGCCGTGACGTGTTTCTCCATGGGACTGGGATACTGGGATAAAAATGCATAGGGTAAAGATTACCACTTCTCACACGGGTAAAAGAAAATTGCTAGCTGTCACTCATCAACTCAGAAGCAGCTTCATAGCTTCTCTCAACAGGTAGGAGCTGCCCAGTATTAACAGTCTGCAGTCTCCACGTTAGCGGAAAGGAAGAATTTAGTAAGATTAGCTTAGTAAGAAAGATTAGCAAATAAACAGAAAACCCACAATACTGCTACGAGAAAAATCGCTGGAAGGGCAGACACTAGCTCTTGCTGCAGCATACAGACATCTTCCACACACCCTCCACACCACAGAAACAAAGATGCGAGCTCTTGACCTGTATCACATTTTCAAACGAGGGCGAAGCAGGGCTTTTGGCAGCACAGGAGCTCCATGGGCCGAAGCCCCCCGTGCTGCGCTCTGCAGAGAACAACGGCATCCCCAGTTCCTGCAGCCAGCTCGCTCCTTTGTCACTGCTGCTAAGCACCTTCTGCCACACAACCTATTTCCTCGAGCAAAAAGCTGGAAAGTACAGCGCAGCATCACCTGAATGCAGACTCTGGTATGGAACATTTCATTGTCCTGCAAAAGCTGCCAGAAGAGCGTGACAGCGGGAGGTCACCACGGATTGCGGCGTGGGTCCACCCTGGCAGGAGGGCACGCTCTCCCGCTCAGGGGCTGGCCTGCAGCGAGAGTCAGGGACTGTTCCTACCTGCTCCTGCTCAGGGCAACCTCATTTCCCTTAGGCTGCACAGATGAGTCATTTCAAGGCTGGAAGAAAGAGAGTCCCGCACCAAGACCCCCACTGAAAAGGAATTACACCAAAATTGTATTGGTTGCCTGTAGGGCAACATCCTACAGAAGAAATGTATGCACAAGAACAGGACTTCTAAGGACGAACGGTCTATTTTGGACCTTACAAAACTCCCCTGGCTAGAAATGAGACACAGAAGGCTACAAGGACCTCGCTCTCCATTGCAAAAAGCAACCAACATTCACCTGAATAATGAACTCCAGATAGTAAACCACAAGATAATTTATTGAACTGAAATAATACTCCAAAGTTACTGCAACCTCCATGCTAATACAAATGCCAGACTGAAGAGATACTGACCACCAGACCGACATTAAACACAATGCGAAGCTTTAGGAAAGGTGGGGAAATTGCATTTTAAGGCTAACTCAGTTTAGGTGATGTAATTATGATGTGCTCTAATAGGGACTCCACAATTCTGATACAAAAGAAATCTTGGGTTCTAAGCTAAAACGGTCGACAACTCCAGAACAGGCTGTTCTATAATCCAGCTCTACTATTTTTTCTTACTGCAGAATAAAAGTTGATTTTAAAAGTGCAAGGTTTTCCAGTCCTATTCTATACAGAAATTGGAGGCTTCTCCACAACGTGCTGCTTTGAAATGGCAGTAGTGGCATAATTACATTATCGATGTAACTTACACTCTGTAAGGCCCAATCGTGTGAAACAAAGAGCCATTTACATAAATCTTTCACTAAATAGCAGGCTCTATTACCCCAGTATTTAAACAGAAAT
Source organism: Himantopus leucocephalus (assembly GCA_003993805.1). NCBI lineage: Eukaryota > Metazoa > Chordata > Aves > Charadriiformes > Recurvirostridae > Himantopus > Himantopus leucocephalus. The sequence continues at coordinate 20,204,772 of RSEF01000013.1, forward strand.
AGACTCAATTTCCTACACAGCACAGTAAAAGAAATAACATTACAAGTCTACAAGCAGATATAATGGCTAGGAGAGTCTAACAGCCACAAAAATAGAGTTTCCAGCCAGCCACAGCCTCCTGCAAGGTTTCATTCCCCGGGGACAGCCAAGCCAGCAGCAGCAGAGAACAAAGAGATCTCAGCCCGGCTGTTATTTCAGCCCGGCAGGAACACAACCCCCCCGAGCCCTCCTCCCCAGCACCAGCGGCACAGGGCTCCCATCCCTGCCTGAAGGGCTCCCGTTAGCCCCAGGGCTTCAGCCCTGCCCTGCGGACTCCTTGCCTACAAACTGCCCTGTGTCACCTCTCCTGCCCAGCAAGGGCACGGGCACGGGGCACAGGGCAGGCGCTGCCATCCCTTCCACAAGCCACGCATGACACTGGCTCCAGCATCCTCATCCCCGACTCCTTGTGTCGGGCCACACTGCAGAGCCAGGACTTCCAAAATTTGGAATCAGCTGAAGAGAGGTGGCTACTACTGTGCTGCTCCCCCGCGGCCATGCCCAAACGTCGAGGCGCCCACCGCGCACCGCGCACTGGGAACACAACTGCTGCCCCGCGGCAAAGGGCACCGCTGCACCGGCAGAGAGGGCTCTGGGTGCGGAGGCAGGGGTGGGCTGCAGACCTGCTCTCGCCACACGGCGCTGGGTGCTCTCACGGCACAGCCACCAGCCCTGGGGAGGCTGCCGGGGCTGGCCAGGAGAGGACGGGCAGAAGCCGGCCGGGGTGTCGAAGGGCAGCAGGACAGGAGGGCCAAGGGGGGGTCAATCCCGGAGCTGCCGGGGCAGAGGCGACAGCCCCCGGGCACCCAAGGCTGTTCCCGCCCCGCCGGCGGCTCCTGGCGAGCAGGGAATGCCATCTTGTGGCCCAGCCTACGAATGTGCAGCCCGGGACGCGGGGCAGAGCTGGACCCCCGGGGACCCCTCCTCAGCCCCGGCCGCCAGCCTGGCGTGTGCCGAGCTGCACAAGGGTCCCCCCAGGAGGGGACCACCGCGACCCCCTGGTCACTCTGGAAACACGTGAGCAGAGGCGACCCCCGAGGCCCCCTACTCGCCACGGGAGGACATCTCGGCCTTCTCCCTGCTGCGGGACAGTCCTCACGCCTTGCCTTCGCCAAACCCTGCCCGGGCTGCAGCCGCCACGCCGCCTGCGCCTCTGCGCCGGGGCACGTACAACCCCCAACGCTGTAACCCAACATGCTGTACTTCTGTGAGACAGAAACAGTTACCCAGATGAAGTGTGCATACTTTTCTTAAAAATAAAAGAAAAATAAATAGTTCCAATGAGTTCCTGTAGTAAATTTCTTCCCAGATTGATTTTCTTATTTTGAAGACATTTCCCCTCCATCACACTAGGAGGACTGCAAAGAAATTGGTGACAGCAGAAGCCACAAAACCGACTTTGTCTTTAAGCTATCCACAGCTTTTAAACAACTTTTTTCTACCCTGGCTGCCAGTCAGGAGTGTTTCCTGAAGACGTCAGAGCCCACTTTACAGCTGCGGAGCTGCAGGTGCGGTCCCAGCCAGCAGCGGTTTGGAAGCAGGGAGACCCCCATGCCCCCAGCACGGGGGTACCCGGGCGGTTACGGGGTCACCCCTCATCTCACGCCCACCGAAACTGAAGCACTCCACTCTCCACCTGCAGAAACCTGACAATTAGAATTAGATAAAGAATTCCTGTACTCTCATTTGGTCTTTCTGCAAACATACTGATTGTTTTCTACAAATAACAACAAGCAGAATTGATTGCATTAGTCGTTATTCTGAATCCAGGGAATTAAGACCCCACATACCTTTCCTAACTGGAATGTGTAAGATCATTTATCAAAAGGAGCAGTTTCTAAGCACAGCGATGTTTCTTAGAAGTTATTTGAGGGAAATAGCAGGCCTCCAAAAGCGGCACTGTGTTTAGCAGCAGAGAGAAATCACTGCAGGTTACACATAATGATTTGTATAAAAATGAAGTATTTCAAAGCAATGAAGGGCTGGTTTTACATGTAAGATCAAATGGAGCCCACATAAATCAAAATGACAGCTTCAAAGACTTGCAAAAAATAATAATATTTAAATTCATAAATATTCTGACTCTTTCTTTTTCAACTGCAAGGAAATGAAGCAGTGACACTGCAAAAATCAGCTAAACCTTTCCAGATTCCTCCACTTTGTTATTGGTTTGGAAAGGTGGTGATTGTGAATAAACGTAAATTAAAAAAAAAAATCTAGCAAACCCACTGCACAGATTACTTGCTGTGATAAAGATCAATAAATACAAAAGCCTTTCATGTACAGATACACTTATTTCAAATACAAATCAATTTGTCAGATTTGAGCTAAATGTTTGATTTACAGTTCACAGACTCACTTGGAAACGACACCTGCACTAACCTCGAGGCCACCAGCAGAAACTGCTGTCCCCTGGAGCTCGCTCAGGTCCCCGGGCACGGGACAAGACTCCCCTCGGCTCCGCACCCCACAAGCCTGGCTTTCCTGCAGCCCCAGTAACGCAGCCGCACATCAGACGGGTGTGAGAGACGTTAATGTCCCCACTTCCAGCAGGATTCTTCCTCACTTACATCGCCGCTGCCCGAGAGGCGCGCCAGGCGGAAAGCAAGCAGCCCTTGCAGACCACCATCCATCCCACCCACCCAATACCCCCTCAGCATCGGGCTCTGCCAGTGCCTGTCCCCCCACACCGACCGTGAGGGTCCCTTTTCTCTAGAACCACGTGGCAATGGCAGAAGAGTTTCTAGAATATTTCTAAACAGACATACAAGAAGATACACCCCAACACCTGATGTGGAAGGCTGTCCATCTGATCACCACCCATTTCCTACCGATTCCACGTGATGAAAGCGGAGGACGCAGCTCTGCGGTAAGAGCACGTGTCCGGAGTTGCTGGGTGTAATTCTGCTGCAGAGTGCAGCGATGTTTTAAACCNGCGTCAAGAAAAAGAAGCCCACCCTGACACCTTCCACATTCCAGATGACTTCTGCGCTCCATCCTCAGAGAGCACAAATTGCAGCCGATAGGGGAAATGCCCCGGTCAAGACAATACATGGGATTTCGGATTTCTGTGAGGCAGGAGATGTCTCGGCACAAACATGCCCTTGAAGAACCCCAACTGCTTTGGCTTTGGTCTCCTCTGAGAGCTCGTCTGGTTGCACCTTCCCACCCTGTTTTGCAACATAACAACATTCAAAGGTTCAACTTGCAGAATTGCAACAGAAAGAGCAGGAGCAGGAGCCCTGAAGTCAACTTTAACTATGGCATTTTTTAGTAACTATAGCAATTATTTTTTCAATCATATCAAATTCCTGGTTAAAAGCATGTGATGCACTTTGCTGCCACATACAAATGAGGATTATTTTAACCTTTCTGCTCTGCGCTTCTGGCTGTCATAATTAGCCTCACTATTCACCTCCAACTGCCCTTCTCAAGTCATATGGAAGTACACTACAGAATACAATTTCCATCTGCATTTCTACTCTGCTTTAAATCTTCCACACTGAAAAGCACCAGCATCTCTGCTTCTCTCACCTCTAATTGCCAAACACTCCAGAAAATCAGCAAAAGGTGCCTTCTCTTTTCCAAGTTTGTTATTTCAAAGGAGTATTTCAGAGCACATCCATTGGTTAGCCATAGTGTGGCAGTCTAAACTACACGGTTAGCAAATCTGACTGCCCAAGCTTGCCAAAGATATTAGCTCAGGACTTCTGCAGCAGGGCGAGAGAAAAAAATGTTTGCTTTTTTGCCTTTTTTTAGAGAAAACCTTAAATGTATCTTTGTATGGTCTTATTATAGGGCAAAAAAAAAAAAAATAGCTGTAGAAGGTTAGCAGAAACAGAAANATATTAGCTCAGGACTTCTGCAGCAGGGCGAGAGAAAAAAATGTTTGCTTTTTTGCCTTTTTTTAAAGAAAACCTTAAATGTATCTTTGTATGGTCTTATTATACGGCAAAAAAAAAAAAAAATAGCTGTAGAAGGTTAGCAGAAACAGAAAAGAAACAGAAAGACTCCAGACTAAGCATCTTTGCCTGTATTTACTGTTCAAAGTCCTGGCACTTTGGCTTGTGAGGATATTTGGGGTTTTTCCTTTGTAATAGAATTTCACATACATGACAGTTTGGTTTTCAGTACAGGGCACGACACCACTACAGGGATCCAATTCCATTTTGAACTGAGCCACCAGAAAAAAACAGGCAATTAAAAACAAAAATATGCCACCGCATCTTTCAGAGATTCACACATCTCATCAGTCATCTCCTCACGAGATGGACGCTAGAGACGAGAAGCTGACCCCACCGAGACTGCATGCAGAAGCCTGGTGACTTCAGCAAGCCCAATGTCATCTTTTACAGGCTTTCAGCAACACGAAAAACTTGTTATTTCTTGGTAGAAGTGCAACATATTGTCTTCCACTCCTACTCTAATCCGTAAAACCAATTCAGTTTTTACGGATCTGACAATTTTTAATAAAAGGTTACTTAGCAAGAGGCATTCTCTGCCTCCCAGCACCCAGACGGCAGCAGCAGGAGCAAGGCTGCACGCCGCAGGTCGTCGTGCCCCCGCTGATGAATTAGAGTTGTTGGGACTGCCTCAGCTGTAGGCGAGCGCACGGGGCACTGCTCTGTCGCCACAACGGCCAGGGCTGCCCTGGGCACCTGCACCCCAGCAGAACCGGGCAGGTTCAGCCCACCTCTGCTGTACATCTGCCGCAGCGCCCGGGTGCCAGAGCCGGCTGTGCATCTCGCAAGCGGGGACACTCCGGGTTCCTCTTAGCACTGCCTTTGTCAAAGCCAGACCTCTGCTAACAGGAGACAGAGAACTGGCAGCTGTCTGAGACAAAAAAATCCTTCCTTGTGTTTTACGTTGGTTGCATTAAGGATGAATTTAGCCCAAAGTCAACATTTGTTTAAACATCTTGTCCTGCTGAGAACATTCACAAACCCATGGGGTTTTGTGCCAAGGAAATGCCCTGCACTATACAGCTGCTCACTGCTATCGTTAATGTTTAAACACACCCAGCCAAAACAAATATAATGAAGCCCGCTCTATTCTTCACCTTGGTGTTCACAAAAACAGTCACAGCTAGAGGGGAAAAGCCCGGCATCAGCTTGTAATAAAGGTTAGAATTCATCCCCGTTTCTGTGCCACTGTTCAAAGGGAAACGCCAACAAAAAAGGACAGTTGTGATGCACGGATTGGAGTTGGGTCTGAGACAACAGTGCTCAGAAGGAAAATTTAGCAGGATGCTGTTTCCCTAGGAGCAGATGCAACACGGAAGCTCTGTTCACCTGCCATTAACACAGCTTTCTGCCACAGCAAAACATTTTCATTTTAAAGCCCACTTAAAAGTCTAATGATTGCTGCACTACTAGGCCAAAGGCCGTACTGCGCCAAGCAGCGACGCAGGGGTTAGCGCTCTGCAAGGACAGAAAACCAGAATTCATTTCTAGTGATGCGGTTGTTCTTTCGGACAGATCCCAGCCGCCACAGCAGAGCCCCTGGAAGGGCCGGAGCTGCCGTCCGGGCTGTGCGCATCGCTGGTGCCATGGGGCAGCCGTGCCCCGACCCCGCCGGGGCCACCACGGCTCACAGCGCCTGCGGAGCGGAGCCGGCCACAGCAGGTGGCATCTGGGGACTTTGTTTACCGCACCGAAGTCCCCCTCGCACGGTGGGACTCTGCAAGCAGCAGTTAGGCTGCTTCTGGCCGAGGAGAAGGGCCGCCCGCCCTCCACCACGGCCAGGGCACCGCCCGCCCCGCCTCAGCCCCGGCCCGGCCAGGCTGCGGGCCCAGCGCCGGGGAGGCCGCTCTGCTCCGCCGCCGCCTACGCAGCGGCACCTCGGGCACAGAAACGCACGTTTTCATCTCAGCGTGCAGTAAAAGCCGCGATAAGGAGGAATCCCGAGCTCTCGGCCGCAGGCAGGGCCCGCGGCGGGGGAGGGAGGCACCGTGCCCCGCTCCGGCGCGCCCCCCACGCCGCCGCTTCTCCCTCCCACAGACACGAGTTACGGTTTTCCACACAGCCTCCGCGCAAGCAGGAACAAAGAACGGCTGTTCAAGAGAGAAGTTGGGGGGGGGAGGGGGGGCAGAGCCAGCGGGGAGCGCGGGAACGGGTTGAGCAGAGCGGCCCCGGGGCGGGCACACCCCGCCGGCGGGGGGAGGCGGGCCGGGGCGGCGCGGGCTGCCCGGTTACCTTGCGGAGATAGCTGGCCACCACCTGCTCGAAGGGGTACCGGTACACGCGGTGCACCTCCACCGTCACCCCCATGGCGGGCTCCGGCCCGGCCCGGCCCGGCCCCGCTTCCTGCCCGCCCCGCCCCGCCCCGCCACCATCTTGTGTGCCGGCCGCCGGGGGGGTCCGGGCGGCGCGGGGTTCCGCGGGCCCAGCCCCTGCGCAGGGACCGGGGCCGCGGGGGTGTCCCCGCTGAGCAGCGCCGCCGCGGGTGGCAGGGACGGGAGCGGCTCAGCTGCAGCCCCCGGGCGGGTTGGCTCCTCTCTGAGCCGGTACCGGGAGCGGAGCGGGCCGGGGCAGCGCTGGCGGCGGGGCCTGCGGGGGCCGCAGCCCGGACCGCCCCTGGGGCCGTGGGGGGCACCGCAGGCCGAGCCCGGACTGCAGCGGCAGAGAAATAAGCACAGCAACGGGTTAAAAGTAGCCCATGGCCGCAGCTGTAGCCTCACCACCGTGAAAGCTCCAACGTCTTTTTCATGTAAATAAGAGAGGATTTATTGGGTAAATCGCAGACTGGTTTGGGTTGGAAAGGACCTTAAAGACCCCCCAGTCCCCCCCCTGCCCCGGGCAGGGACACCTCCCCC
>RSEF01000013.1:20234100-20282547 GCA_003993805.1 Himantopus leucocephalus
GCCCGGGATGCCGGGGGCTTGCTGGGCTGCCAGCGCACATTGCAGGGTCATGTCCATCTCTTCCCCCCCCCAGCACCCCCACATCCCTCTCCTCAGGGCTGCTCTCCATCCCCNCCACATCCCTCTCCTCAGGGCTGCTCTCCATCCCCCCATCCCCAGCCTGTGCTGATACCGGGGGTTGCCCTGACCCAGGTGCAGGACCCTCCCCTTGGTCTTGTTGAACCTCATGGTGTTCACATGGGCCCACTTCTCACAGTCCCTGGACAGTTTGTTTCACTGGTGTGTTTCAGAGCGCTCGCAGAGTGCTGGTCTCATCTTCCCTGCATTAAGAGAATGGAGCCACGGAGCGGCTGGCAGCGGGCACCCGGCTGGCCAACATGGCCCTGAGGGAGAGTCACGGTCGGGTGAGAGCACCGAGTACCCACCGTGTGCGCCGAGATGATGCTGCATTGTGCCATCTGACTGGAATAACTGAAGCGAGAGAGAAGACGGCTGCTGTGGGCTCTCACACACCTGTGAGCTCCTTGTACCCGGGCTCTGTGGTGTACGCACAGAGCAGTGCCTCTACAGGTACCTCACTGAGCTCTACAGGTACCTCACTGAGCTCTGCTTTTCCCAGTGGCCCCAGACTAGGGGCTCCTGGTGCCGGAGTCCCTGCCGCCAGCCCCTGCCCAGTGGGCTGTTCGGGGGTTTGTCCCTGGTTAGACTGTGGTGTGCTCCGCAGCGCTTAACCTTTTTTGTGTGCATGTGTTCTGGATGAAAGCTGTTCCATTTGACCGCCCTGTTAACCATTCTGTCTGTCCGGAGCCTCTTTTTAACTACTCGAGCATTTGTAAGTGATGGCAGCCCATTCTTCTTTAAAATTTTACTGTGCAAGGTGGAGGATGGGATCCAGCTGCTGTCGGCTCTGCCGCTGGGCTCCTCAGTGTGGTTTTGCTCCATGAGAGTTACTACGGAAGATGGTCTGTGTTTGAGAGACATCACTAATTATTCACTCTGTAATTAAGCATTTCGGTAACTCTCACGTGAGACTCACTAGCAGGTGCTGAGCATAGCGCTGATAGAGGTAACTTGGTGCTTTGTGCTTTCCTTTAGGCTTTCTAGGTTTCATCCCAGATCAGCAGACTTCTGTTTATCAGTGGTTAGAAAAATTCCTGAAGCTTAATACGTGGATATGCGACCCTTAATAACAAGTACTGCATAATACTGTCATGCTGAGCGTAAGGGTCTGCTAGCTCCGTCACTCGGAGCTTTTCAGTATGGAAGAACAGATCAGCAAAAACATTTGGGTTCCCATCTGCTTCACTAGGGGCTCATTAAAATTCTGGTCTTTAGTCACTGTTTATACGGTTGGAATTACATTGGGAGTACTTCAGGGTCAATTCCTCACACTTTCAGGTGGGCAGGATTCTCGCTGCCTAGGTTAGAGCTAAGTAAACACCAGTATGTTGCCAGTAGGAAAAAGTGCTGTAATAGAAACAAAGGAAAGATTCAAGACCCTTGTGCATTGCTGGTGCACTAGAGTAACTCTCTTGCTGAGTAACGTCCAATGTAAAGGTTGGGATTTTTTAAATTTTAAATGTAATTAATTTTTAAATTCTCAGTGGAGAAATTCTGGAGTTCGAGGGTGGACTCTTTTCCCAGGAGAAACACTGCTTTTTAAATCAGAAGGTGGAAGGTCTGCCAGATGTTTCCACATTTATTGAAACATGAAAGAAAAATTAATTTAAGAACTGCAGAGGTTTTCTTGCCAAAAAATAGGTCTTTCAGCTACCTGTGGTCTTAACTGGAAGGTGTGGCGCACAGCTGAGTGCTGGTGCAGGCGACCGGAGTTGCTGATCCTGGCCGGGTTGTCCATGAGAAAGGGAAGTCAGAGCGCCGCAGTGCTCGGCAGCCGGGGCCGGGCGAACGGTGGCCCTTCCTTAGCCACGGCGCTGCTTGGGCAGCCAGATGTTGGATGTGACCTTGAGGGAGAGGGAGAGTACAGCACTGGAGTCCTTTCCAGTGGTGCATCTGGTTTCACCATGACTAGATTTACCCGTCAGGGAAAAAACTGTAATGCTGAAATGACTGACTTGCACAAAGGACCGAGTTTTTCAGATTGCCAGAAGATGACTTTTTCTAAGGGAATAGATTTCCCTGGCTCATGTTTACTCAGACTTTTCCCTGAAGGATAGGAGGGAGAACATTTATGCAAGTTAGTTCATACAAATCAACAGCTGTTAGAGCAATTTTTTTCCTCAGAGATTTGAAGTGCGAATTATAAGAACTGGAAAGCAAATATGGCAATCGAGCCCATCTGGGACAAGAATATTTTTGTATGTAAGATTTTCTTTATACAGTCATGACAATAATAAGAGCTGTGATTCTCTAACCTAAGCAAACCAATGAACAAATACCTCTTTTTCTAATTGTTGTGGTAAGGTTTATGCTGTTGGTATTACATAGGGTTTATGCTGTGTTACGTTATTATACAAGGTTTATGCTGTTATTATAGCCTTATTGTTTATAATATTTTTATTATTTATTATTTCGTCATTAAAGGGACAAACTGTAATGGGTATTGTACAGGGTCTAACTGTAAGAGACCCTCGTTTTACTTTGATAATTATTATTTGGTAACATTTGTCTAAAAGACTGAGTGTGGTTTTGTTGAGGGAGGTATTGCCGTGTTCCTAGCTGCTCCGCGTCAAGGTGTAGGGTTCTGTGTGCGCGTGGATATGAGTACGTGCGTGTGTGCTCTAGGAACTGCCAAGCTCTCGGTTAAGTCTGCTGCCTCACCTTGACTTCTCCTCCTGACCAACCACCAGAATTATTTGAGCCTTTGATCCTGATTTTTTACGTTTGCTAACCTGTAAATGCCTGACAGTGCAGCTTTATTAATGTCAGTTTAATGTCTGTGTGTGTGATAGATGTCTAATGTTTTTAACGATGTTCAGTTACCAGCGTTTTGCAAAGATCTCTATGCGTATAAACACATCTCTCTCCTTTTATATGATTGTTTTGAAGAACCCACAAACAACCATGTGTTTGATGACATTTTCTCCATGTTTTCAAAGCATTTCTCAGAAACAGTTGCAGCTGAAGGCATTGATGAAGAGTTTTTGGCAGTGGGAACGTGAAGTTGGACATCTGAACTCTTCAAAATACTAAGCACCTACACAAGAAAAGCCAGTTGTATATAAGGGGGGTGTGTATATATATATATATAAGGTCAGGAGCACATGGTTACGCACACTGTTTCTACAGCTGAACTGTAACTGTCTCACATGTGTCCAAGACACTGAGAAAAATTATCTGGAACTCCTGACTTCCATTTTTAATCTCTGATTGGTGTGGCATGGCCTCCTGTCCTCGCTAATAGCTGAGTCCAGACAGATACACGAGAAGTGCCCCGAATAACAGAATGAGCACCTTCTTAGTTTGCATTGAAGCAATCCTTTATGGTTGGGTGTAAGCTTGCTAGGAATTTCACTGTGGGCCTAGAAGTAACACGAGAGCTGGTTAAAGACACGCCAACAAAACATTGTTAATCACTTCCAAGAACTACTTCCCTTAATCCTCAGCAGTGCCTTGGGGAAAAAAACCCAACGTATTCTGTCATGTGAAAGAGGACCCCTGAAACCTGGTCGTGCCTGGTAGCCTGTGCCAGAGAGGACGTGGCAGTCCTCAGTCCCACGGCAGGTGCTGTGCCTGCCATGGGTGCACCTATCCGGCTCCCGGGAGCGGTGTCACTGTCGGGGCTTGTGACAGCAGCCCACTGCAGTTAATGTCTGCTGTGATCACAGAGGAGGAGTTTGTACGGAAGGAAATAAATTCAAGGGAAAGCTGTTTGTGTGGGAAAGGGAGAGCGAGAGTATAAAATACCCACATACAGGCAGTGGAAGGATTGACATTTTCCGGAGGTTCTGTGACACGTGTTGGAGATCAGACTGAAGATTTGATAAGAGCGACAGTGAGTCTCTTCAACATCTGGGGAGTTTGCAGGGTTCTGCCTTGGATCTTCACTGTCATAAATGTTGTTGTTCAGTACATTTTTTGCCCAACTGTCTTTGACAGGATTTGTTCCGGTCCTCACTACTGTAGTTCTCACGTTTACACCAGGGACCACTTATTCCTGCTTTGCGCTGGAAGTGCTGAGAGCAGCAGACAGTCTTTCTTGGCCCTTGGTACCTCCTGACTCCTAGAGCACGAATACTGCAATATTACAGAAACCGGGTTGGAAAAAAGCCTTTAGTAACTGAGTCCACATCTGAGATGTTGGAGAGGATTGATTTGAAGAATGCTGTTGTGTTTTTTAAGTTTTATTGCTGACTTCACTTCTGCAAATTCTCCATGGACCATGTAGACATCACCTGTAATTCTTGGACTTGTTTCTTTCAAAACACCAGCTCCTGCTATAAGGATAGGATTTCACTAATGAAGTACACATCTTGTGATATTGATGTATGAAAAAAGCTTGCCTGCAAGCCTGGTCTCTCTCTTCCCCACATGCAAATTAAATGCCTTTTTATTCTAAGAATTTGAAGAACTCTTTTAAAAATCAAATATGCCTAGGGAAAGGCTGCACATGGATATTGATTAGTTTTATGATGTCTGCTGCTGACTGCATTGCATTCAGTCCTGAAACGGAATGAGTCATGAATGCTGTATCACAGTGGGAGAGCATCCGTTTGAGTTGCATGTGACAGTCTGTTAATATTGATGGGATTGGGTGATGTACGCAGAGAACGCTTCCCGGTGCGTGAGCTCATGACGGGAACTAGTTAAAAGGAGTGGGAGTAGGAATACTTTTTACTTCCCAGCCCACCTATTGACACATCGTGTGGCCGTAAAACAGAGTTAACTTGTATGTGCATCCGTTCTCACTGCTGTGAAACGGAGCTCATTAGTTGTTAGAGTTATTGTTAACATTCCAGCTCCCTGGAGGAGAGCTGTTACACACTTGCTATTTATTTTTGTGCACAAAGCTATTCATAAAGCATTAATTTCTGCAGAAATTTACTTAAACTTTACTTAAAACTTTTGTTTTCATACTATGATTTTCCCCCAGTTGTTTTTCACAATGTGAATGTTATGGCCAGGTTTTAAAACAAATCAAGAAAATGAAGATTAGGTGGTCTTCATTGTGGCAAAAGAAGAAAAACACGTAAGTGAAATGAGGTGGATTTCCTTCCGTACTTGTCTGTGTCAGAAAATAGACTCCCCTTATTCCAGGGTAAGGAGAGCTGGAGGAGGGGAACGCGTGGAGCGTACCCAAACGTGAAAGCAAGGCTGAAGCTAAGGGCGACCCCCAGTCCGGGGAGCACCAGGCAGGGCAGTGCGACAGGCAGTGTGAAATTGTTTATATTGTCATCCTCGTCGGGTCCCTTCTCTCTGGGAATGAACGTATACAGTGCCTGTCTCACATATTAAGACGGTGCGTGTCTATCTGCGTTCTGCTAAGAGCACTGATTCAGTGGTCTCCTGTTGTAGGTGTGACTGAATGCGGCCCCCTCCAGTTCTGCAGCCTGGTCCATGCTGCCATGCAACCACGTTGTATGAGCCTGTTTATAGGCTTGTCAAGTTGTGTTTTAAACTACTTAGGTTGTCTTCTTGTTTCTTGTTTTGGAAGGGAGTTTCCAGAACTCCGTTCTTCTGCTGGCAGAGTTCTTCAATGTTGTGAAGTAACGCATGCAGCAGGAGATGCTCATTTTATCCTTATAAATTTAACCTGTAACATAAACTAATTTATTGAACTGGAACATATTGATAAGGCCTCCATGAAACATTTTTTGTCCTTCAGATCTGGGTATCTTCGTAGGTGTTTGGGATTCAGTGTTGACCCTTTCAAAGCAAAATGCAGCCTGCTCTGTACACTATGGGTTAGCAAAAGAGGAATGGGGAACGTAGAGAGCCTGGTGCATTGCCAGGGGATTCACGCAAAGCGGTATGATTTGCAGTCTCTTTACCAGGAGTAGTATTAGAGAAGGAATATGGAGCTTCAGTTAATCTTACCATTAATATAAAAAAGCATTTATCCAGTAGTCTTCTCTGTAGAGCATGTCCTCCCTGTAGAGAAACTTTAGATTCTGAAATCCTGTTTTGCCTTAAATTCTAGTGACCCCTAGCTGAAGAGTCCGAGCACTTCACATACTGCAGCCATGAAAAGCTGTTACTCACTGTTTTCCAAACTGGAGCTCAGACTCTAACAGAAACCTTGCAGGCATTGGTGTGTTTAAAAATTCTCTTTCAGTTCTGGCTCCTGGATACTGTGGTTTGCAGTGTGAAAAGGTTGTCCAAGGCGTTTTCAGAAGCAGCCACCTAACAGCAGGTATCCGTGGGTGCAGGTGCCACTGTCCGTGCTGCGCCACAGGTCTCGGCAGTCTGTGAATTGGGTAAGTCACACACACGCACTTTCTTTTTTTTAAGCTGCATCTGTTTGATAGTAGCAATTTTAAAATCACAGTACTTTTTAAAACAAAATGAACCCGTGATACTGCCAAGGTATCAGCAATCCTGCCTTGCTTTAGATGTTTTGTGTTGTTTAGTGGCTGAAACCTCAGCTCAACGCAGGAATGCTTTCTGCTGCATTGACGGATTTGTGTAGGGATGATTCAGTATGACAGAGCTGATGGGTCTCTTCCCTCCCACCCACCCCCCGTGCCTTCTGCCAGTTACTTCATTAGTACAGGTATGATTGTTGCAATTTAACAAACTACAGGCAAGACATGCAATTTGTTGGCTGCACAGTTACATCCCTTCCTGAAAGTGTACAGCTGCATCCTACCGATTCCCTTATGTGTAAGTAGAAGGTATCCTTCATTCTGATGTCTTCAGCAGAGAAAAGCCAGAGGTGTGCCACGAATTAAACCCAGTGTGGCCTGAACCTCTAGTTCTTCTCAGGAGAAAAGCACTTAAATGACAATATGCAAATGTAACGGGATGTATGTCAGTTGGGAAAACCAGATAAAGCAACTGAATCGCTAGTCGTGGCTTCCTTCCGTGTTGGACTGATCCGCATGATGACATTTCGGTCACCTGAGATGCTGACACTCTGCATCCCGCCTGCTTCGGCGGCTCTTCCTGTGCCTCTGAGTGTGCAGTGGAAGAAGGTTTCGGGAGTGGATTTTTTTATTTAATTGATGTGTTGAAAAAGCATGCCTGAGTTGCTGTCCTGCTTCAGGGAGAAATCCATCCCTGTGCAGAGACCAGGTAACAGTCCCACCATCAGTTACACTTTGCTGCTTAAACCAGCGTAAATGAGCCCGAACTGCTGAAGTGGTCTGGGCTGAAGGTGAAGCGGTCTGGGCTGAAGGTGAAGCGGTCTGGGCTGCCCGTCTGCGGAAGGGCGAGCTCCACCTTCGGCAGCTTTTAACTGACATAATTGTCTTTTGCTCAAAAGAGTTTGCCAGAACTTTTCTTGTTTTTTCAGGGGTTTGGGGGTAGGGGTGGGGGTGGGGGGGTGTTGTAGTTGGTTTGTTGTTCTTTTAAGGCAGTTTAACTGAAAAGGGAAAACATGGCTCTGCTCTGATGATGATTTAGCAGATGTTTTAGGTTTTTAAAGGCACTGTTAATGGGCTCTAACTGCATTTGTTAACATGATGTCCAAAGCTAAAACCGTGCAGGAGGAGATTAGTTTAACCCCAACCGTGCCCTTTGCCTTTCAGGCCCGCAGCTGACCACGTCCGCCCAGGGACAGAGCCGGCTACTTGTCAACCAAATTCTGCTGTCAGGTAGAGTCTCTCAGCCTGAGCACGCTCTAAGCGTAATGCGTAGAGGAGAAGGGTCCACTGAAACAGCAGAGGGTGCCCGAAGCCACCCAGAGCAAAGCAGCTGGGGGCTGATACGGTGTGATGCCTGTCAAAAAGCAAGCTCAGTTTACTTGGAGCGTTATTACAGACACCAGATGCAGGATGCAGGGCGTCACTGAGGATAAAGCCTCATACCTGTTTAAGGAGCTCTCCCAGAGGTACGCTTTGTTCCCGTACGTAACAGTTATTTGATATTTTACTCAGCCGATCTCTAATATGAACACGTGCAGCATGAAGTGTTGCATGCTGAAAAGCCCAAGCACGCATTAGTGGTTCTACAGCAGCTGCTGATGAAATGCCATGTGGTCCCTCAGTGTTATTCTAACAGCATTTTTGAAGAATGCCTGTTGTGTACAGCGCGTGGGGAGCTGGTAGTGGACATGTGTCATTGCTGCTTCAAAGTGCAGTTCCTAAAAGCCAGTGAGGAGCCTTTCCTGCTAAAAATTCTGGGGAACAATTACAGTGCATTTGTATGAACTCACGAAGCTGAACAATGGATTAAGGAAAGAAGGAAAAAGATCAAGCTGTAGTGCAAGGTGATTATGGAAAAAAAAAGAAAAAAGAAAAAAGCAAGAACAGATTGCTTTCTTTTGTGAAGGCAAATGAGGGCAGCTGACTATTGTGTGTGTTGGCCCCCACTCTTCCAGGGAAGACCCTGCTGCAGATGCTTGCTTTGAAAGTGCAGCTTTCTCACCTTAAAGGAAACATCTGAAAATATGAAGTATGCAGAATACTGTCTAACCAGTGTCCCCAGCTCTGCGCTGCAATCCGCAGGGGTAGGTTCAATTCCTTCCATGGCAGGGGGATGCTTGAATGTCTCCTTTCTTATTCTGTGCTGTCTCTCCAAAGGCTGGAAAGAGACATTTGCACAGGGTTTAGAAGAACCACGAGTGAGCTGTGCACGTGGTGAACAGAAGACAAATGGTTTCCATTTTTGGCAGTAGCAAGTGGTGGTGTGGAAGTCCCTTCCTTCGTGGGCTCTGGATTCCTCCGGCACACCAGTGAGGTAAAGGAGCACTTTGCAACACTGTCCTGGTACATGAATAGAGGTTGGATGACATTCCTGACCCAGGGCCAGAGACACGAGAAGCCCCAGGGGATGCAGATGCCGTGATGGCCGCAGCAAAACTTCTGCTATGTTGACTCCCCCATGTCCCAAATTGTTTAATGTTTTCTTCTTTTCTGGCTAAAGCTAAGACCCAGAATAGAGAGCAAATGCCCACACCAAAGTCCTCTTGGCTGTGGGAGCAATTTGGGCTTTATACCTCCCAGGGGTGGACCATTTTGATCCTTGAGGATAAAGGTAGCAATTATATCTGTCAAATACAAGCTAAAAAACCCCTTCAAACCCTAACAGGGGTTGTCATTGTCTAGCTCACCCATGTCTGCCTAGAGCTTTCCAAAGCCTTTTATTCAAGCCAACATATGATATTGGCAGTGTTTCACATGATCAGCTGAAGACAATGATTGTTTTGTGCACTGTCACACTTGGAAGTTGTGTCCTTGGACAATTCTCCTCTCGTGATTTTTCTTAAGCAAATCTCATCTGTCATGACTTTTAAGGGCCGTTCAGAGGCATGGTGTCGTTCCTCCCCGCCCCCCGGGAGGGTTTGCCGTCTGTTTATTAATAGGCAGTAGTTTGATCCTCAGCTGGAATAAATAAGTCCTTGCTCCCACATGGGTTAGATGGGTCAGCTGACACCGGGAACGGATTTGCCCATCCAGAAACCCCTCGCTCCCTGCTCGTGGGAGAGCGTGCTGCTGGAGGGGAGCCCCGGGTGGGCTGCGCCGCGCCGAGCGCAGCAGAGGGAAGGGGCTGCAGGCGCTGCCGCCGGTGGGGACTGAGGCAGCGTGAGCCATCGGCTCCCCACGCGTGGCTCCCCAGCAGCAGGCTTCATCTGAACCCAGGAGATGTTGCGGTCCATGGCAGCCCTGGAAAGGAGAGCGCCAGCCAGCAGCGAGCCTCAGTCGCTGGTGGCGGCATTGCTGGCTCTGGCTGGAGCCCTCCCCTCTCCAGCGCCGAGCGGCTGCGGGAGGTTTTGGTGGGCTGACACACTGGGGAAACTAAATGAAGTAGATTAAAATGTTCAACATACCAGGTTTAAGCTCGATTAAATATCTGTATCGATACCTATACTTTTGAACAAGCATCCACCTATTAGAACTGCAAAGCATACAAAATACTTCTAATTCAACAGAAGCTTTGAGCACCCATGTGAAAGTGAGCCCACCTTAACCACAAGAGATGCCAGCAGTGAATATTAAAATCTGTCATGTGGAAGACATACCATAATGTTAAACAGCTGAGATACAGCTGTTCAGTATAATTTCACTTCTTTTAGGGCTTAAGGTTCCAGGAAATACATACTGTAAATGTGGCTAAATGTCTCTATTTTTGTAAGCCATTGCTAAAAATTAGTTTGGTACTTGAAAGAAAAATATAGTTGACTGAATAGTTGAAACATTTTTTTTTAATTCAGTGGCAGCAATTTGGCGCTGTGCTCCCTCAGACCCTTGTGGAGCCTGGGGGTTTGTGCTGTGCGCAGGGGCTGGGGTGGGACGAGGGACAGAAGGATTTCGGTGTGCCCGCGGAGGCGCAGAGGGCATTTGAATTGTCGCAGGAGCCTCTCAAAGGAGAGAGCTCAGCCTTGCCTCTTCTCCATTAGAAGGCACCAGAGATCTACCATCCTGCTCCCATGTCAGCAGCCGGGGAAGGCCAAGACCGGGGGTGGCTGTTCCACATGATGGGTGCCTTCGTGACCCCACTCCACTTCCCCGACCTTCTGGCATGTTTCGGTGCAGGGACGTCCCACCGCAGCGTCTGCAGTGGACTCTGCTGCATCTAGGAATTTCACCTCTNCAGTGGACTCTGCTGCATCTAATAATTTCACCTCTGCTTCCCCGCTGCGATGTGTCACCAGGAGCACACCTTCATCTGTGCCCAGAGATGTCCTTGCGCAGTGGGGGTCTGCGGTGGGACAGGGTATCTGCTGCTGTGTGCCTAAGTCCTCATCTCCTCCTGGTCTTGCTGTGCTTGGGTCTGCCTGCTGGGTGGTGTTGGTTTTGTTGTAAGAAACCTGAGGAAAATCTATACAAATGGCTCTGATGTGAGCTTTAAAGCGTATTTTGGATGCGTAGCTCATAGGTACACATAGGCTGGGTGGTAGCTGCATTTTCCCTCCAGGCAGGTAGTTCTCTGGATTCAGCTGCCACAGTTCTGGATACCATATATTGCATGGAACAGGAAATTTCCAGCACTTTTCCTAAATTTTGAAGTTGGACAAATGGGTGTCTAGAAACGAAGGGTGGCTGCGAGTATGGCTGCGGGCAGCAGAGAAGAGAACTGCAGTTCATTATTCGCTAACCCGTCTGTATACAACGCCCCTGGTTGGCAGCACGTTACACAGGTAAGTGAATTACTTCAGTAAATGGGTGTCTGCTTTTGGAACAAAGTCCCTTTTTCTGTTCCCACTGAAAAAGTTCCTCTACTTGAGACATGCCTCGTGTTTCTCAGTTGACAGAGTAGGAAAGCTCCATTTCTTACGAAAACGGGGAAATACTGAATTTTTGTGTGTGTGCGCCCTCTTTTTGTTGCAGACCAAACAAAGCCCCAGCTGAAGGAGATGATGCTCTCTGTTTGCCATGGAAAATGAATCCCATGGCAGCTTTCAGTCGGCTCTGAGCCGAGCGGTGTTTTCCCATTTCCCAGCACCGCTGCCGGTCCGGGGGCAGAGGTTGGCTGTTCCTCAGAAGCTGTTGCAGGAGAGCTGCCTTCTGCCCTCTCATTCGCCATTTCTTTAGCGTGCTCTGGAATTCTGCTTTAATATTTTATTTCTGTCAACATATAGAGATACTGAAACTCTCCAGAGGACCCACTCTGCAGAGAACGACTCTGAATTAATACTTTTGTAACATTTTCATTTGTGATGCCATCAACTGTACTGGGTTTGTCCCGGGTTCTAGCTTTTGTTGAAAATAAAATCTCGAGAATAATGTTTAGAAAAGAATTCTAATGACTTGAGGTAAAATTTTTCAGATTTCATTTAAATTGCTAATGCGAAAGATCACATAGAAAGGATCCTCAACCCAGGAAATTTGAGTCCATTCGGGAAAAGCTGCTTTGAACATGCAGAAGACCGCGGGTGGATGCTCTGAAAGGTAAAGTCTGACCTCGGGCAGGGAGGGGAATCTCAGACGTCTCCTGTTGCTGGAGCTGTAGATAAATCATTAAACATTCCCTGCAGCATGGACTTGTTGTCCTGCCCACCAGAGATGCTTTTATGTGTGGCTTTGAGCCAGTTTGTTATTTTATTTCTGTGCGATAGCTGCTGGATCCCCACCCCGGTTGTGGGGGTGCGCAGGTCGTCTCCCAGGGAGGGGAGTTGGGGTCCCCCTGCCCGCGAGCTCACCTGCCCCCCGAGCTCTGCTGCGTGTTCGCGGGCCGGGGGGGGACGAGCGGCCCCAGGTCCGGCTCTGCAGTGAACCCAGACTCCTTCTCCTGCAGCCTGCGCGTTTATTTTTCAGACAATTTCATTTGGTGCATTTGACTAAAATTCAGATGGTTTTAGGGGAACCCAAGCTGTGTTTCAGCTCGTTGGTTCTTCTCCAAGTAATACACGAGTGTGGCTAAAATGGGATGATTGCTGTCCCGGGGCACGGACTGCTCTCCCCGGGACCCCGAGCGCCCCAGGCTGCCCCGGGCCCGAGAGAGAGAGAGAGGAGCTGCCAGTGCCCAAAGAACACGGAGGATGGGATGGGCAATGGGGTCTCTGCCTCTGTGCGGGACCCCTTCGCACGGGAGTGATGAGGAGACCGACTGCCCGCCGGAGCCGTTAAAAAGAGGAATAAATACCCGCGGAGCGGTGTTACGGGAGCAGCTGGGGAGCGCAGGGCGGAACGGCGGAGGGGTTCCCACGGCGGGGGGCGACCAGAAAGGCTTCGTCCTTCCCCCGCCCGCGGGAAATGTCACAGCGGAGCCCTCAGCAGCGGCTCAACGGCGCCGCCGCCGCTCCCGCAGTCCCCCGGCGCTGCCAGCGGCCCCGGCGCGGCCGGGCGGGACGGGGCGGGACGGGGGGACCCCCCCTCGCCCGTGGGTGTGGCGGCGGCTGTGGGCGCGGCCCCGCGCGTGGGCTCCTCCCGCCGCCGCCGAGGGGCCGCTCCGCCCGGGGGTGCCGGTCCCTCTCCCGCGGGGCGGTGGGCGGCGCGCCCCCCCCGGCTGCTCCGGCCCCTCCGCTCCTCGGCTGCTCCGCCCCCCCGGGGCTCCTCCGGCCCCTCTCCCCCGGGCCGCCGCCGCAGGTCGCTGCCGCCGGCGCCGGGCGCTGCTGGGTCCGGCCGCGGCCGCCTCCCGCCCCGTCCCGCCCCGTCCCGCCAGAGGTAGGTGTCCTCCCGCGCCGTGCCGGGGTCCGCCCCGGCCCCGGCCCCGGCCCCGGCCCCGGCCCCGGCCGCGCTGGTCCCCCCCGGCCGCGGGCCCGGGGGCTGCTGCCCGCGGCGGGACGGGCGGTCCGGGGCTGAGCAGCCGCACGGCCGCGCCGCCGGGGACGGGCCGGAGCCGAAGGTGACACCGGCGGTGCCGCTCTCGCCCTCCCCGAGCTCCGCTGCGGCACTGCCCGGGACCGCCTTCGGGCGCTCTGGGACGGGCGGGGGGCGGTGTCGGGTGTCGCCGCGTTGCTGCCCGGTTGCAGTTGTTCAGGAGAGCAGCGGCAGCTTCAGCGGTGAAGGGGTGTTCGGAGAAATTGTTTGGGAACCCTCTGAGTGAGTGGTCCTCTCCCGAGGAGGCGCGGTGGTCACCCGGCAGCGACAGCTCTACCAACGGCAGCGGCCGCTCACCTTTTGTATAGGTCTGACCCTTCCCTCAGCCCCGCCGGGCTCTGCTCCGCGCTCGGAGTGCGGCCCGTTGGCAGTGCCAGTGTCGCGGCCTGGCCATGGCACTCGGCTGGCCGCTTTTCCTCTGCCTTGCTTTGGTTTTACGTTTATCTGTTGGGGTAAGGTGCGCTCGGCAATGCGGAGGTGTGCAGCCCGGCTCCCGAGGTGGGAGCGTGGGCATTCCCACCCGGCTGCTTTCCCACGCCTCTGCCGGGGCTGCCGGACCGGCTGACAAGACCCCGGCACCACTGGTGAGCGGAGCTGCTGCCGCGCTGCGCGGGGAACAGCGAGCGGCCCAACCGAGCGTGAGGTTAACGTGGAAGCATTAGTCATCTTGGCCCAAGAGAAAGTAATGATCTTAATCATTTTGTGACTGTGCAGTGTGAAACGGGAAAAGATGTATCATTACTGTACCCAGGGTACGCTTTATAAAGATACAAATCCTTGTAATTATTACTCCAAGTAGCTTAACTTCAAGGAATACCTGCACTCCTTCCTCATGGCTTTTATGTATTCATGTATTGTCAAAAACAAATTAAGCTGCAGGCTCCTATACAAGATTTCCTTGAGCAGCTGACCTTGGCTGACACCAATAAGATCGCTGTGATGTAGATGCAACAGTACATGAACCTCATTTGTGGCTATTACATCCAAAAGAGTGTTTTTCCTCTGCAGAGTAAGTTTTGGGGCTTGAAAAGAAGGGCTGTTGTGGCTTTGTTTCAGACTGAAGGCTCGATCTGTTCCCTTCGGAGGCACCGGTGGGGATCGCAAACATTTGCTGCTTCATTTGTTTTATTGTTGCATCTTGTTCCAGTTCTCTGATCTGAGAAATCAATAATTTAGTTTTTTTAATAGTTTGCACTGGGGCTTTTTTGGCCTTTTGAGAAATGTGACTCCCCTGCCCTTTGCTGGGAACGGCGAGATGTACCTGAGCCGCAGCAGCAGCGCGGGTGGGTTGCAGTTGGGACTGTAAAATGCCGTGGAGAGAGAGTGCCTGGTGTGCCGTCTCTGGTCTTGCTGCTGCTGGAGGAGGCTGTGGGGAGTGCGGGGAGACCCCGCAGCCCCAGCTGCCGCGGAGAGGGTGGTGCCATCGCAGACAGCCACGCGTTGCCTCGGCAGCTGCTGCAGTTTGATCCACGGTTGGATTCCCAGGGTTGTCACGTTGGGGATGATCGCTGCAGCCCGGCTCAGGAAGACACCCAAATGTAGGCGTTGCTTTTAAACCTCAGGCAAGCTTTGGCGCTTGTGTTAAGGTGATGGTCCTGAGCCAGGGCGCGAGGTTGGAGCTGGGTTCCTGGCTGAGTGCTGGAGGTGAAGGTACCTGGGGAGGAGGAGCTGAGTGTGCTGCTGCGGGGAACCCACGGCATTCCGTGGCCGTCCCAGTCCCCAAGACTGTCCCAGTAATTCTGTTTTCACCATTTTTTTTTTTTTTTTAAGATTCCTCCCTTTTGTGCTTCAATAACACGGTCTTGTTACTTTAAAGTAAAAAAGTGAAGCTGCTCAGTAGCTGTATTTCCAGAGCGTAGATCTGAGAAAAACGAGTAAGGCTGCATCGCATCTTAAAATGTTCAGTGAAAATACAAACTCCCTGGAGAACACTCCAGGCTGGACAAAATCCAGATGGTGCTGCACTGTTACTCCCTCACTTTATCCTTTCAGGGTTTTGTACTTCCAATAAGAAATGAATGTGTATTTCACAGGGATGTCAGTATCGGAATGAGCATATAAAGGTGCCTTGCATGTAAACGCTTTAAAAATAAAACTGCTGCTGCACCCATATAAGATCACTCGAGCTGTCCTGAGTGCCACTAAACTATACAGAATCAAATGCTCCAGTATGCACTTAAATGTTCGGGGGGGAACTGGAAAATTAAAACATGTGTTGTCTGCTCATGAACAGACCTGTCCTTCCGCAGTGTGAGAGGAAGCCCAGCCACTGCAGCCAGCACTGAACCATAAATCAGAGGATTTTCTTTTTTGGTCATAGTTCATATAAAAAAAAAAATTTTGAAGAAACTGAATGGTAGCTACACCTTGATTTTTCCATGAAATATTTTCATTTAANTTTAAAAAAAAAAAAAAAAGTATGATTTTGTTCCAAATGAAAGACTTCTGTAACAACTTAATGTTGACACTTTGAATTTCTTCTTATATAGCTTTTACACTTCCACGTGACCTTAGTAGTCAAAAGTGCCTTTTGGATTTTACCTAGCCAATTCACTATATCAATTTATTTTGGATATTGACCTCACTACAATTAGTCATGCATCTCTAAATCGGTCATAACATCGTTGAAGCCACAAAATATAATATGTTGGATGATACAGCAAACATGAGCCAAATCTTCAGATCTTTTGGTCTGTTAGTCTGTCTCTGCACTTCCCTCAGCGGGCAGCAGTCCTGGTCTAGGTTACAAGGTTACGAAGTTACTGGGTTTCTCTGGTGAACTCCATTATAATGGGCTTTTTCCCTGATACTCGGTTTCGCCCCCAGAGCAGTGAACATCCAGTGAGAAATTTGCAAGCTGCAAAATGCTGGTTAATCCTGCATGATGATGCATTTTTGCCTCCTGCCTTCCCCAGGATGCACCAGCAGAACGTTGCCCGCGTCTGCTGGCAGTGACCTGCAGGTAACTCTGTCCCAGAGGCACCGGCTTCGCAGGTGGTACCGCAACTGAAGAAGGGGAGAGAGCTGAGCCGGGGCTGAATACACCATGGGCGCAAACACCTCCAGCAAGTCACCTCCCTTCGATGAAAACGAAGATGGTAAGAGCTTTTCCTAGTTGATGTCTGGAACTGCAGAGTCCACCAGTGCAGAGTGTGACGCTGAGAGTTGCCTCCAGTTCCCGTCTGGGGTTGCAAACACCCTCACGTCTTGGTTAAGTGAAGGTGTGTCGGGGTCTGTGGCAGCAGTGTGTTCGTGGTCCCCTGCAGAGCTGTGATCAGGTGTCAGGTGGTCCTTTCGCGTCCCCACTCCGCAGCCGGGCACTGGCAGAGGTTTGGTGAGGAGATGTCTCTGGGACACCACCAGGCGCTTCGAAGGCAGGGCAGAAATGCTGCTGTTCTGGAGGCAGCGGAGGTTTGTTCTGGAGACCACAGCACAAGGAGGACTGGTATGAAGTGCGGTGGGGCGACAGCTTGAGCAGTGCCTGTTCCCATCCCTGCCTTGGGCTTGGCGGGAGGGCCACCGAGAGAGACCTGGCCGGCAGAGGTGGAGGCTGCTGGTGACTGCCCGGCGGGGCAGCTCTGCCCGTTGGCACTGGGAGACCGGCACACGGGCTTGGTCGGCTGGAAAAGGAGAATACATTGCTGAGAGCAGTACTGGAGGCTGGTGTCACTGTGCTGCCAAGATTATAGAGCCAGTCATTAAAAGATTGTTCCATAAATATATTTTCTGTTGCATGAGTCAGCTTGGTAGCTGCCATATGGGCTTTCACCTGGGTACCATCATAAAATGCATATCTAGATAAATACGGATAGGTACAAATAAAAGTAAAATATACGAGAATCTAGATCACTCATAAACTGCTGTTCCGAAGGTAAGAACTCCAACCAGAGAGGACGTAATCCTGATTACTGGGGACGTAAGGGGAAAAGGAGGGGACGATGGCCAAAACTTGGTCTTTCTCACTCAGCTCCTTGAGGAAAGAGGTCTTGAGGAGGAATGCGCTTTAGTTCTGGAAAGGCGGTGATGTGGTGATTATATCCCGCATAGCACCGTTAGTGCCCATGGCAGACAGCCGACAGGCTCCTGCCCCAGGCTGTCACCGTCCCCCGTGCACAGCGGACGATGCAGGCGGCTGCTTGGGGAGGGGAAGAGTCACCCTGAGCAGCAGCGTGTTCCCCCTGCTGTCCTCAGCCACCCCGTGGTGATCCGACGCTTCCCTGTGTGCCTCGGTTTGTCATTCTGCAGAGAAGATTTCCCACTTTGGGGTCTGCCTTTGCTGCTGTCACCCCCCGGGCGCAGCCGGTGAATCGCCCTGCGCTGCTGCGCCCGCGCTGCCAGCGGCGTGTGTGGGGCTGTTGGGCTAAGTTGGCTGTGGTTCCCAAGTGAATAATGCAACTGCTTGCAATTTTTCTTTGTTTTTTTCTATTTTTTTCCAGTTACTTTAGTGCAAAGAAATGAGTGTCGTGAGGTTTTTCTGAAGATTTTATTCCTGGTGCATCTAAATGCTTATTATTGGCATCTCTCATAAATAACTACTTGTGCTAGCTCAGGATGACTAATCCTTTTCACGTTCCTGGTCACCTTCCTTAAGGTGACATGTTCTGGCTGTGAGATTGACTATAACAAATTGGGTTTTCATTGGGGTGGCTGGTCTCTCTGCCGAGCCCTTCTCTGGGTTCAATATGCTTCAGGCGGCACCAGCGCCTGTGACTGAGGAATAAATAACGCCCCGAGCGATGCGGTGACCTGTGCGGGGTGACTGTCCCTGGGGCAGGAAATCTGCTCGGACAGGTGATTTCGTATGAGAGCCAGTTCTGTGCTCGGAGGGGGGTTGGTTTCAGCAAACAAAACCCGACAGCGTGTGAAGCCCCCGTGAGCTCTCTGGCAAAGGGCACTGGGCTTTCCAAGGGTGAAGTGCCATACCCCATGCCCGGTGCGTTTGTGTGTCATGCTGGCAAGTTGAGGGAAAAGCCCAGTCCTGACCATCTCAAGGGGTTCAGTGTTGGTCTGCTGAGTTTCAGTAGGCTCAGAGGTCTCCCTTGCACCCAGATACCGTGTCCCAACCGGTGCTGTTGTGCTTTCATGGCCCTGCCCAAATTTAAAAAGCAGTAGCACATTTTTTTCTCTAATTAGTCATATTTTAACATACTGGGGGAAGAGGAACCCAGCTGAAATGGGGATGTCCCCTATTAACTTTTCCATTATCTTGGCAAATTTGTGACCAAAGACTGTATCACCTTAGATGTCAATTAAAATTGAAATGGATTAAGAGCCGTTGGGTACAGCAGGAAGCAGCACAACGGCTCTTCTGCTCCGTGATGCTGGCGGGTCACTTCACCGGGTGGTGGAGAGTGGTCCCACCTCTTTGGCCATGCCATAGGGAGACTTTTCCTTCGGGACCTGTGTAGACAGAAACAGCAACAGCGTGAGTGGTGTAAGTGCCCCGGTGCCAGGAAGGCACCTGATTCTTCACAGCCCGAATTCCACCTCTGGTGGTGCTGTGCTGCAGCTGCATCCGACGGTGGGGCCGTGGCCGCCAGATGCTGCTCACGGGGGAGAGGGAACATCCCACCCCAGCGAGCATCGCGCTGTTGTACCAGGAGCCGGGTCTGCTTCTCAGAGAAGCGTGCCATAATGTTCAGTGATTTAATTTCTCTAGACTACCTCTCAATTTGCTGAAAAATAAAAAAAAACACGACTTGGAGAATGCTCAGGCAGTTGCAACAAGCTGAAACCTTTTGCAAAACAGGATTGTTAAGGAGCTGTCTTGAGGGTGAAGACATCTGGATTTATGCTGTGCCATAGTTTGCTGCATAGCCGTGGGCAGATTCCTTCACCTTCCTGTGCCTGTGCTCTTCAGCGGTGGGCTCCCTCCTCCTCCCACCACTCGGCCATTCGCTCCGTGGAGCGGCAGCTTCTGCCGTGCAGAGGTGGGCAGCACGGAGCAGGGCAGTCGGGCTCCCGCCTCGCGCGGGCTCCCCTCGTCCTTCGATACGCACACATAGGCATAACGCCTCTTGCGTGTTGTTCCAAATTGCTGTTGCTATAATTTGACTCTTTTCTGTGGCACCATGATTTTTTATTCTTTTTTTTGAGATGGACTTCTCAAAGGGGCTTTGTTTGCCGTCGGCTGAAGTGGAATGACAGCATTATTCTTCTCTCAGCGTTTCCTCTGAGTAGGCACAGTTGTAGATAATAAGCTAGTGAGATGAAAAGAAAATGTAATAACCAGACAGAAGGTTCAGTGCTGCGAGGTGATCTCCCTCCCGTTGTAGTCAGGATGAGACCATGTTAAAAGCCGGATTTTGTTTGTGCTGCTTCTGGGCACAAGGGTGTGGAAAGCATCCCTGGAGAATGGCAGCCAGATATTCTCCCCAGCTGGCCCATTTGTTGGAAGATAAA
This sequence comes from Himantopus leucocephalus, assembly GCA_003993805.1. Lineage (NCBI taxonomy): Eukaryota > Metazoa > Chordata > Aves > Charadriiformes > Recurvirostridae > Himantopus > Himantopus leucocephalus. Next base: position 20,253,825 of record RSEF01000013.1, read on the forward strand.
GCAGAAATAGATAATAGGTGAGGACAATGGCTGGGTGAGATGGGCATACATCGCGCTGTGGTCCTTTGCCAGTGTCCTCTCTAGTCCACCACCGGCTGTTCTGTCTTTAAACTTCCCCAGGACCCAGAAGAGCGTGAGCCGTGTGTTTGTTCCTCTGCCTGGGTCTGCGCTGAGTTCTGCTCCCCAATCTGGGGGCGCCTGCGTTAGCGTCCTGACCCTGTGGTTGTGCTGGTTCTCCTGAGGCTGCAGAGCCCAGAAGGGAGGGAGAGAATAGAATGAAAATGGGGGAAATTACAGTGACAAAAGGAAGATGAGTGGTAATAGACCATGCGGTGTTGAGCTAGCTGTACCAGGATGGGCGACGGGGATGGGGGAGCTGAGCCCCCCGAAGCACTGACTGCCACCTGGCAGATGGAGCCTGGGGCTTTGGCAGGGTTGACTTGTCTCTGATGGGGACGTTTTCATGGCTAGTTAGGTTTTGTATTTTTTATCTAAATATTGTTTCTTGAACCTGGGTTTAGAAATACAACCCTGGCTTTCAAAATGGTATTTTGTGCTTATGCTTCAGTTGGTTCTTTACAGCAATTGTATTATCTTCCTTGGCATCTCTTAAACATGAGCTGTCTGAGTTGGCATATCACATGAATTTTCTCTCTGAAGGGCAAATGCTTTGGCTTTTTCATTGTTTTAGATGCCATCAGGCAGTGAAATGAGGCTTGTCAAATCTGTAGATGTGGATTCAGGATGAGGAGCATGTGTTTGGTTCCTGATTTGGACACCACAAATTTCTGTAATGTCTGTAAGTGAGACTCTGGACTGGCTCACTGTGAAAATCGGGGATGATAGGAAACCTAAAACAGAGAGAGGTTAAAACGTGATTGTACCTCATTTGAGAGTCTTAAATAACGAGTATGCAATTTACCTTTCTTACAACCAGCTCAGTTATAGGCTCATGTTTAAAATGTTAATGAAAATAGTCATACTAAAAGACAAGGAACAGAGGGTGTTAACATGCTCATGAAAGCGTTCCTATTAAAAGACAATAGAGGTCGGGGGTGTTAAGGTGCAACATCTGGCTGCCGGCTTAACTCCTCTGGATTTGCAGCTGTTCCAGATGTTAACGTCTGGCTGGATCTCTGCATTCCGTGGTGTGTCCCGCTCTGTCAGAGCCCCGTGCGGGGTCCCAGTGCCTGTGGCCAGAGACTCCCTCTCCGCGGTCGTGGGCTGCGTGGCGCGACACGGAGCTCCTGCAGCCCACCCCTCCCCGGCAGGCACCGGGCGCTCCACTCCCCTCCCTTCCCCCCCACCCCCCCCCGTGGGTGATAAGCATCTTCTTCACTCTCCCCTTCTATCCTGCGGGTATCCACTGCCCTTCTCTCAGATGGTCTGACTGGGAAACACATCGAGTTAAGCGCAATCATTACCGTCTTGTATTTAGCTCTGATGTTGGTAGCTGATGTTCCAGGTTTGAAAAGGGGCTTCTGTGCCTCAAAGCCTGTCTTTTTTCCAAGTGCTGTAGCTGGAAACCATGAACTTTGCTTTGGTTAGATTGTGGCATCCTACCTGAAAAGATAATGACCATGAAAAGGACAATTTTTTTAATTTAGTGTGCCTGTTTTAAATAATGCATTCTATGGGTTACCCAGTGAATGTTACACTCCTGGCCAAGTATGCAGTGGCTGTTTTCAGCTTTTTTTTTGGAGGAAGGTTGGGCAGGCTCAGTGGACCGTATGGCAGTTTGGTGACCCTCACATATCATGTTTCTGCTGAACGAAACCTAGTCTGCCTGGTTAATTCCTTTGGAAAACACATGCATTTCGTTTGAAAAAAAAAATCCACTAGCAAAGTATGAGCACACTTCCCTGTAGTTGTGCGGTGTCAAGTATGCAGTGTCTGTCCTGTTATCCCTGTCTTAGCTTAGAGGCGGGACATATCCCAAGGAAAATGGGTTTATTTCTGACCGGTATCGTGCACAAGTCTGTAACGAGAAGGGTTCGTCTGTTGCTGTGGCAGAGTGATTAACAACAGCTTCCTTGCTGGCAGTCTCGTCTGATGAAGAGCTCTGGGGACAAGCGCCTCTCGGTTTCTGTGCCACAGTTCAGTTAATGAAGAAAGCAGCAGATGACAATTGTGTTGAGAGCTGCACTTTTAAAGACAACCCGTGGTCTCGGCAGGGGCAGAGAGGGGCAGCTCTGCCGCCTGAAGCACGAGTTGCTCACACGCCCGTGTTTCTGTGAGGACGTGACTGGGACCTGCCCGCGCCGGTTCGCTCCCCAGACGACCAGGCGTGTGGCACGTGGGTCCCGCACCGGCTTTAGCGCCTGGCACTGCCGCAGCCCGAGTGCGTCCGAGCTCTGCTATGGTAAGAGCTGCCTGGGAAGGTTTGGGCAGGTGACGGCCCAGTCCTCCAGCTCTGCCCGAGCGGTGGGCCATGGCAGAGCGAGGGGGCCGGGGGCTCGGCGCGCGCAGACCTGTCTGCTCGGGGATGGTGCCAACGTAACTGCGGTACTTCAGGTCAGCCTGAGAGCGGCACTCCCCTGGCACCCAATGGAGCTGCCGGGCAGGGCTTTCGTGCAAGACATCCACATAGAGCCTGCGCCTCAGAAGACCCCACGGGCAGCCCACAGCGAGCGCCAGGTCGGCGCTGGTAGCAGAGCCCCGCTGTGGTGGGACAGCCGGCGGCTGCGGACTGCGGCCGAGAGGGCACCGACGGGTGCTCCGGGCTGCTGTCAGCGGGCAAGCGCAGGCATGGCCGCGCTTCTTTGTACAGCAAGTGCTTCCATTCTTGTTTCGCTTGAAGCTGAAAGGGAGAGAGGCCGTGGGGTTTTCCTCTGGTTTAGCTGAGTGCCGGAGGCGGTGTGAAGTCTCGCCTGGTGGCAGAACAGGCGGCTGTTGTGCTAGCACGGGGTGCTGACGGTCATACCCCCAGGCAGGCCACCAAGGATGGCTGTTCCTGAGGGCACAACCTGCCGGCAAGGCCTGGGCACCGGCACTGGCAGCACGCGGCCGGTTGCCTCCCGAGATGGCCATTGGAGTAGCTGGTGGCGGTCACCGTCAGCGGGGAGGGGAGGGTGCCGCGGGGCCTGCAAGGCAGCGGTGGACACGGTGTCGCCCGGTTCCCGTGGTCCCAGCGGGGGACAGCCCTCCCTCACTGGCTCCGGCCGCAGGGTCCGGCCCCTTCTGCCAGCGGGGAAACTGGGCGGGCACGGGGCAAATGAGCTCTGCGATTTCAAGCCCATCGCATCGGTGGTATCTCTCCGTTCCAGGGTCACACCAATGAAAGCTGATGAGCTATTATAAATCTGTCAGAAGCCTTTTCCTGAAGCCTTGAACGAGTGTCTCGGTCCGGTGTGGCTCAGCGGTGGCCGGTTCGGGAGCAGATCCCGGAGCATGGCCTTCCCTTAGCTGATGGCTGCTGGGCACAGCGCGGCTGCACCGGGGCCCTGGAGAGGCGTTAGCAGGGTTCGGAGCGTTCGACTTGGCAGTCATTGCTGTGGTACCTCACCCAGCAGTCGGCAGCAGGGTTTGAACCCGGCACAGTTACTCTGCATTCGCTGTATGGTAATTTGATTTGCTGTTTCTCTGGATCTGTTTATTGCCTGAGATGAAACACAGGCAGCTTCATCCTGGCCAATCAGAAACCCTTGGTGTGTAGGGTCCTTCGATTAGCGCTGTAAGCTAAGCGTTCTCCCTCGCTGTGCAGATGTCCACCTACCAGCCCTGTCTCCAGCAGAGCCCGAAGGGGAACTGAAACCCACGTTCACATTCCTCCCTCCCCGTTTCAGTGCACGGTCTGCAAAGCTGCCGCTCTGCTGTTTCCCTTCTGAGCAGGAACAGCCATGCTGGATGCTGAGTGGCAGCAAAGCTCGTGTCCAGGGTTGCTGTGTTTATCTTGCCCAGGTATCGAACGGTGTCTGGAATACCACAAGGATACGAAGATCCAGCTTCCCATTTACGTCTTCATGTGGTATAAACATTTGATGGACTAAACTTCTTTGCATTTGGTTCCAGCAGGAAGAAGATCCCTGGAGGTGTTCAAGGCCAGGTTGGACGGGGCTTGGAGCAACCTGGTCTGGTGGGACGTGTCCCTGCCCAGGGCAGGGGGGTTGGAACAAGATGATTTTCAGGGTCCCTTCCAACCTAAACCATTCTATGATAAGATGAGACTTTCATGTTTAACAGGCAGGGCAGAGTGAAACCACTCACTTGATGGTTCCTTGCCCAGTCTGCCACTGACAACGGCTGAGCCAGGGCGCTGCCTGTGCAGCTCAGCTGGAAAGCAAAAAAGCCTGACAAACACCCAAGTTTTAAACAGCACCCAAATCTCCCACCCAAAAGCACCAGAAAGTAGCTAGGGTATCCCTCATTTTTCTCAGCTCTTATCTTAAGGAAAAAAAGTAGAAATAATGGAATATAATCAAGTGGTTGCTCAGCCTTTTAATGTGTGAATGTTTGCTCTTTCTTGCAGTCACCTTTGACCATTTTGAAATTTTGCGAGCTATTGGGAAGGGCAGCTTTGGAAAAGTAAGTATTTTGTGAACTAATCACCATTTGGACAGCTGGAAATGTAACTGAGAAATGGGCAGATTAGAGGCTCACATGAGAGTCAAGAAATAACCCCTGCCTTGTCAATGAGCTTTGACCGGAGCTTCAACTCCTGGTAATCAAGAAGGAACCACAGCCTGATTCCTCATCCATTCTGTAGCCACAAATTATATTACAGGAGATTAAAATGAGATACTGATAAATCAAATGTGCTGAATTTCATTACGTTTCTGGATAAGCATTTTCTAAGATTCCCCAGCGAAGCAACACTGAACATCATGATGTGTCTTTATTAAAGAACTACAATCAACATGAAAGGCCTGGCAATTTTTCTAAGAGGATATTTGTCTGTGAAACACAGTGTTTAGTATTAAGCATCAGGTTACGGTCATACATTTTATTTTTATGCTGTTATATATACGCTGACAGAATTCCAGAAGGTCATTTGCCCCTTCACACAAAGGCACTCTCGTGCCACAAATGGGGTGCGCCTTAGGTGCAGAGTGCGACAAAAATCTCTAGACAAAGAGATTCATTGGGTGGCAAAACAAAAAAGGTTGACTGAAACTTTGCAAACTCATCCCAAACTCATAAACTCTTGTGGAAACAAATCTGAAAACCCAGTCTGGTTTGTCTTGCAGTTTTACCAACTCCGAGTCTTTCACTGAAGCAACTTTTCTTTCTAGATTTGAAATACAACTGTAAGAAGGTTTAAAATTCAAACCCCAGTACCCCTCTGACAAAGCCCAAGGTTCTGTGTGAGCTGAATGAAACTTATCAAGAAGAGGGAGGTCGGGTGCTGCTCCCCACTTTCCAACCTGTAGTGCAGCGGTGGAAAGGACTCTTCCAAAGAGTAACCGGTGTGGGAGGGACAGACACAACCAAGATGAGTTAGTGCTATTAAATGAAATGTTGACTCATGTACAATTCCCTGTCTCCTGTCTTTGTGGTGATAAATTCCTTCCCCTCACCTTCCCTCAGCAAAATTTCTTCTTTGGCTGAAAATTGGGTGAGGGGCCTGCTGGCGATGTCCGGCATTGCAGCGTCGGCGCGTGGAGCCGTGACTTGACAGTGGGGACTTTGCTAAAGCCACTGGAGAACACTCGTGTGACGGGGTGTTACCTGCCTAAACTTGCTGACCTGTCATCTCTGATTTATCCCTTGATTTGCTCACTTAGGTCTGTGTTGTGCAGAAGAACGACACCAAGAAGATGTATGCCATGAAATACATGAATAAACAGAAGTGCGTGGAGCGCAATGAAGTGAGAAATGTTTTCAAGGAGCTGCAGATCATGCAGGGCCTGGAGCACCCCTTCCTGGTTAATTTATGGTAAGATACTGCTGCTGTGCTCACTGGCTAGGTCAGCGGTGTCAGCTAGAGACATCTTTGACACCAGACCGCCTGGCTTCTCTGCTGCAAGCCAGTTTTGGGATGTTGCCATCCGCAGCATGACGGGCGTTGTGCCACCAGCCGAGCCCGGTGCAGGCAGCCATCGGCGGGGTCTGCCTGGGCGCTGCCAGCGGGCGAGCGGCAGTGGGTGCCCACGCCGCTCTGGTCAAGGCATGTGCGTGCACTGGGACCCTTGCGAGGGGCTCCTTGTCTGTTCCACTGACCGGCGCTCTGCTTTTGGGGGAATCCTGTTTAATTAAACAAGAAGTTAGCCCCCTTGTCCCCCCGGACAAGCACAAGAGAGCTTATTCATGTGTTCCCTTGTGGTTTCTTCCTAGACAGGTATTGCTCGTTACTGTAATCCAGTTCTATTTCGACAAGCAGCTCCCAGGGCCATGCAGTAACAGCACGGGATCGATGGCCAAGCAGTGCTCTGTTCGCAGGGTTTTCCTTGGCAGCACTTTCCTCTCGTCACCTCCTGATTCTGATTTTGTGGTTTATTTTGTACTTTAAATAGCCTGGCTTAATACCTTGTTGATATCGGACTGAATTGATGCTAATCAGCAAAGGCCAAAGCAATTTATCATTGAGTTTACTGACAGAAAAATAATACTATTCAAATTTTATTGCTGAAACCCATATGTCTATAGGGGAAATGTGTACATAAAAGGGTCTCTTTCCTTTAAGAGTACCTGATAAATGCAACCTACGTGCTCTGGTTATAGTCCTTTTCCAACCATTAGCAATGGGATTGACCAGCTGAGTGATAAAAGACGCACTAATTCTTCCCCCTTCATTTGATCCAGCATGTTTTCCTGCAGTGGGTCAGTGGAAAGGAATTTTAGACAAGATTCTATTACTGTTAGAGTCTGCAGGTTAATTTTATTAGGACACCAGTAACATTTCAAGTGGTGTGGTCTCATACACCACCTAATGTAGTGGCCAATATCCTGTAGTTACAGTTTTCCTCTGGGGTGGTGGGTAGTTACATTTATTGGATATTGGATTTATTTTTAGAATGAGGTAGAACTTACCAATGTTAAACACAAAAAATAAGGCTAAACCACACTGAACAGCACAAATCTCTGAATAACTTTGTGTTCCTTTTTGAAATCTCCTGAAACTTGAGTGCTGTTAGGTGAACTCTCATGATTTTGATGGCATTGCCATTCAGTGTTGTTCTAATTAGGATTTGAATGAGAACCATGCATCTACACCTCCCAGAGCTCTGGACATATCTCCAAACTTTGCTTTTGTGCCTGAACAAGCAGTTCCAGGCAAAGCTCGCTCAGCTGCTGAGGACTAAACAGCGTATGCGTGAGTATAGACCTGTACAGGGCAAATCATCTGAGTTTCCCGACTTCTGTTGTTATCATGTCGTCCCTGGCCTCGGGTGTAGCCTTTAGCAGTCCTGCACTCTGACTGGTACACGGACTGCCAGCTTCGTGTGGAGTAATTCTGGTTGGCGGTGCTGCTCATCACATCAAGACACTGGTGTATTGGTAAGAAAAACTCCGTGAGAAGAAAGCTCGTAGCCGATTGTTAGACTGTCTCAGTAAAATTTACACTTGGTAAATGATTGCATCGAATCAGGTCACTTAAAGAGAAACGGCAGATAGCAGCTGCGTCTCCTGTTGTGTTGAGCAAATGGGTTTATTAAGAGGCTGCGGCCAGGAGAACCAGTGCCGGGTTCTGAGTGCCGCCAGCGCACAGTCTGCTGGCTGTGAGTCTGGGCAGAGATGCGCGTGCTGGTTTCGGGCTCCTCTCTATGTTGCTCCTATGGTCAGTTCCTTGGGTGCTTGGAGAAGACGAAATGTCAGTGTTGACGAGCTGAGTGTGAACCCCGGCAGGAGCAGACAGTGTTTACCCAGAGCTCCAAGATGGATTTCCACTGCTGTATTGAGTTGCCATCGCTCAGCCAGCTGGGACGTCGCAGCAGGTGAGGGGATCTTCCAGGATCCCTTACAGGGGTCTTATGTACGCGAGTGTTGGCTGGGGCACCGTAGGCTTTTCGGACGGTTTTCAGAGCACCAGCAGAGGTGTGACATGAATGATTTCTGGAGCCGCACCACTCCATAGCCGAAGTGGCGGCTGTTTTAGCGGCGGGCTGTGCCCAGCCTCTCCTGATGGTGTGCGCTGGGTGGCAGCCATACCATCATCCTCCTCCCACGTCCTAAGCGGGCGTGTTCCAGTAGCATGTGGCCGCTGGCAGCAGCTGTTAATTGCTGAGCAAACGAAGTTGCTGCACGCCGTACGCTGCCCGGCGATTCAGGAAGCAAGGAGTAAACAAGGGTGAGTGTGAGGTCCTCCCTGAAATACACGTACGTGTTCCGCACCTCCTGGGCCCTTTCTGGTCTGTGCTATCAGTCACTGCCACTGGTACCCGTGATAAACTCTCCCGAGAGCTGTGCCCGCCTGCCAGACTCCTGTCCATCTGCCTTCGCAACTGTTCAGGGGAGGAGATCAGCAGCACGCTGCGTTAGGGTAACGGGTTTGGATGTAGCTTTGGTTCTGAAGTGGCTGAGAGTAACAAGTTTGACATAAAAACATGGGGGGTCTGTTCTTCTAGTGAGCCTGCTGGTAGTTGTTCGTACTGACTTGGTTATGGATCTGAAGCTAAATTATTGTCATCTCAATTATTTTGAGAATATAGGTGGTAGGAGTTTAGTCGCAGTGGGAAACGGAGCATGGAAAGGTAATGAAATTATTATTTCCCAAGTGAAAAAGTTCCAAGAAATTATGAGTATTCCCAGAGGTACCATATGTCCCCTTTTAAACCCATCTTTTTTTAATATTATCATCCTTGAATCATGCTTATGCTGTTTTAGGTACTCGTTCCAGGATGAAGAAGATATGTTTATGGTTGTAGACCTGCTGCTCGGAGGGGACCTGCGTTACCATCTCCAACAAAATGTGCGGTTCCAAGAAGGCACCGTGAAACTCTTCATCTGTGAGCTGGTGCTGGCCCTCGACTACCTCCAGAGCAGACACATCATCCACAGGTCAGCTGGGGACCTCGTAGGTGCACTGGTGCTCATAGACTGCGGTAGGGGCGGACTTGTTCCTCTTTGACGTGAAAGGACAAATGGAAGCGTAAGAGTTAAACAAAATATCCTCCCACATAGGTTTGCTTTTCTGTAAAGCAGTGGGCTTCCCAGGGAAAAGCAGTTCACGTACAACAGGGAGCATGTTATTTCTCCCTCTGGGATAGCTATGTTATAGCATATTTGATTTGTTTGCTGATCCTGCAAAAAGCTGTCTCTAATAGGTTTAATTAGCTGTAGCTCATTAATATCCGTCCTGGTCCAGGGAGGGTAGGTGTCAGCATTCAGAATTCCCCAGCTGCCACACTCGAAGGTGACTCCCCCCTCTCTGTACCTCACTGAAAGACAAGGAAAGGGACCAAACGCAGCTTTTTTCTGTGTGAGGTAAAATCGCGTTCTAGAAGTGGCGAGAGTTTCTTTTTGGCCACCAAGATTTTTTATGGTCAGTGAAAAAAATATTTGCAGTCTTCCCACCCATTGGAAGACCTGCAAAACAGCAGAGGGGATAGCACTGTTCCCTGGCTGCAGGCGCAGGGTTTGGCTGCGGACGGACGGGCACACGGCTGTTTCCCACGGGTGTACTGGGCACTGCAGACCGCGGGGGTCCAAGGGTTTGACCTCGGGGCTGCTCACGGAGCGTATGAACACGGATGGACTAGCAGAAGAGAAGATTAGCTCATTGATAAATATCACTCCAGAAGAGCATTCTTGTGAGGTGTAAAAATAAAGCGTGGTGCAAAATTTGAAACGGAAATGATCCTGATTGTTGGTAAGGGGAGGAACACACTCTTCAAGGGCTGATGAAGATTAACGCTTGTTTGTGTCCGTACCTTTTGGCTGCCGTTTCTGGGATGTGGAAGCAGAAAGGCTGACGCCTGGCATGCCCGTGGCACAACTGTGGAGACCCCCAGAGGGGTTTTGCTCTGCTTCGGCTGGACCCAGACCTGCCTGGGGATCGCTCCCACTTTCTCAGGAGTCTCAGCTTTCGTGCTGCTTGTTTTGTTTTATGCCTCCATAGATTTCTACTCTGATGCACCCGATCTTGGCAGGCCGCCCCCAGCTGCCCCGTTCCGGCTCCAGCGGGCACTGCTGTGGTCAGGACATGAAGCTGGCGTGCGGTGACGGGGACATTGCGCTGGCCGCCTGCGGCTGACGCCTGCTCACCCACACCCAATAACGCACGAGGTAAACCTTGTGAATGCAGACTTGGCCGCCTCTGTCCTGGGCAGCGGGGGGTAAATCCTCACGCTGTCGGCTTGGCCTGAACAAACCGAGTGGGGCACAGACGTGAGAGAAGCACAGGGCACAAATCCGTCTCTATTAGTGAGGTGTTACAGTGAGTAGTGGTGTCTACCGGACTGAGGGGCTGGAGGTTCCCCACAATTGGGCGTTGTAAGAATGAGTCTGCAGTAGGAGACCGTTCGTCATAATTATGAAAGACATGACAGCTACGGGAGCGCAGGGTGCTTGGGGGCTGCGGTCCCGCTTTGAGCCACGTCGCTGCAGTCCTGTGGCTGTCGGCATCGCCGCGGGGTGGGTGGCATCCCGCAACGGCTGCGACGTAAGGGCAGGTACAAAGAGGACACCATGGGGCAAAACTCTGGGGAGTTCTCAGAGGGTTATTTGTAAATACAGCGGGGAGAAGGTAAAGTTCAGGCTGCAGCGTGTGTTTCAAGCAGCTATACGTGCTTAAGGTGAATCAAGTACAACAAAACATGTATGACAGTCTGTAAAATTTGCAAGTTATTTAATTAACACAGTAATGCAGGTTGTCCCAGTGGGACAGTATTAGATTGATAGAGTGACTCAGCTGAGTCAGTTACACTGCAACATCTGTAATTGGCATCACCAGGAGACAGACAAGCGACTGCTTATTTTGTCTGAACGGAGCTGCGCAGGGCAGCAAACAGACCGATGGCTGGAATTACTTCCCCCCTACATGTAGAAGAGTGGGAAATATTTGTTAATTTTTTCAGGCTAGGAAATGGTATAACCAGTTCATAAAAAATAAATATACAAATAAGCGATATACAAAGTGATCCCTGTTCATTGTTTGCATCCTGGGAATGATCTCACCATGCTGGCGTAATTCCATAGGCTGCACACCAGACTGCATGAGATCAGAAAACGCCCCAGAGGAACTAAAACAATTAATAATTAAAAAGTTGAAAACCGGATGAGAAATGAACACCTGTCTTTATGGTTCATTTCAAAACTCTGAAAATATTTTTGTGTCAAGGGATTCAAAGAATCCACGTTTTTCAAACTCTTTTTGCTGAGACATTTCTTAAAGTTTTTCCTTAAGTTAGTGTTTTCTCAAAAATACCAAGTGCGGCATCACCGTTTTTCACTATCAAGTACAGTGGTTCTGAGCATCACGACTGTTTGGCTCTAACCTGTGGCACGGTTTTGCTGCACTTACGGGGAAAACCATCCGCGTACCTGCAGCCGCCCCGTTCTCTGTATCGAGAGACGCCTGTCCCTGTGCTTACCTGTGTGATGGGTGGCGGCACAAGAAGGTAACTGGTATTTACAACCCACTGGAAGTAGCTTGGGTGAGAAGATGCCAGAGAACTGTAAGCTATTACATGGTAATTAGATATACTGTCTTTTCTCGATTGCAGGTGGCTAGGTGCATTCAGACTTTATCTTAGTGATTGCATTTTTAAAGATAAAATCCTAAACCTGTGCATTTCTTCCCTTTGAAGCCCTGGGCATGGTGGGAGGCATCAGGACGGTGCAGGGCTGTTGCACGTGTGCCGTGTGTGCGCGCCCGTCTCCTCGCGGGGCATTAAGTTGCCGGGTGCCTGGCTCAGGCTGGTGGCAGGTGAATGGGCACTGGTGTAATTAGCTCATTAAAACCAGGTAATGTCTTGTAAAGTCACTCGGGTGGATACAATAGGCATATCAGGTGTATGTTTTCTCCCTTCAACAGAAAGCGTTTCCCTACAGCGTTGCTATAGGTATTATTATTATTTTGTTTGGGTTTTTTTTCATTCAGGAAAAAAAATGTGCAGAACCAATTTGTTTCTAGAACAAAGGTGTTAAAATAATTTGATTTTTAGTGAGGAAATGGGGAACAGCTCTCAACATAGTATTGAAACAGATTAAGAAGTAGAAGGAGGAAAAAGATAAAAAGAAGTTCCAGCATTGCAGGTGGACTACCTGGGTGCTGCTAGACCAAACCACGGCAGCCTTCACAGCCGTAGCCCTGTTCCACCGTTTCTGCTCTTGTTGTTCCATTAGTCATTCTCTCAGCCTAAACCAAACCCTGCAGGAACATCAGAGCTGAAGAGCCCCAGCAAAGACACCTTCTAGGGCGCGATGTCTCTGGGAGTGTGTCCCCCCAGGCCCTGGGCTCCCCTCGGGTGTCTCCAGCTGTGTTTTGTGTCCCTTTTCTAGGCTAATGGCTCTCTCCCCTTCTCTGCCTTTTTTCTTAGGGACATCAAGCCTGACAACATTTTACTGGATGAACGTGGTAAGTGCCGGTTGCTTTGTGGTCATGCACATGCGTAAAAGCAGGGTCAGAAACAGGACATCAAGTTCACATTCAGGTGCTTGCTGTTTTCCTCACTTGGTGTTGCTTTCTCTCGCTCGGTTCAGTGAGGAACCAGACCATCCTTTGGTGTTTTGGTTCCTGTCTTTTGATATTTGAGTGGCAGCATCGTGTACCTTCAGGGCACCGGGCACCCCGTGATGCTGCGGTATTTCTGGGGGTGTTTAATCTGACCGACTGACCTCCTGCTGTTTCTGGAAGGCACTGGCAGGGACGACACGTTTTGTGCTGCTGGGGCTCAGTTGTCTCGGAGACCTCATTTAAAGACCTTCTTGGCTCTTGCTTAAAACTTACTCAAAACGTAACATTTGAATGGAACTGCTCGTGCAATTGCAGGCTGTGTGTCATGTGTGCTCACTAACAGAATGAATTATGAGTGAATAGATAATCTTCATTCAGGTGATTTCTTTTTCCTTGAGCATTTGATATTGGAAGGGAGCTCCGAAGAGGATTTGGGGCTGGGGATATTGTAGGTGTTGCTATCATTTTTTCTTTAATCTTTTTCTCAGGCAAAACTCTACCTATATTCTTGCATTACTCTCTAAACACATTTTTTGTCCTGGAAAAGCTTTCGCAGTAAAGAGTTGCCTGATATTTATTAGCTTTTAACTGATTAGAAAAACACTTTGTCATTTCCTATTTTTTGCAAATCCACGTATCTGGCTTGTTGTGAGAAATCTGCATTAGCAGCTGCAGCAAGGCACTCGCAGAGAGAAAGCCAGTCCAGGGACCAGGCGTATCTGAATTCGTTATCACTTCAGAGGCTGTAATGGAGATGCTGAAGCTCCTGCGGAATGGCGGTGGCTCTCCTGTGTGATGAGGGTTGCCTGGCAGCACCGGAGCCCACACTCTACCTGTTTTGCATATGACCTCTAATTTCAAAGTGCCAGCTAATTATTTATTTAGGAGCTGTCAGCAAACCTACTCCTGCCTCCAAGTGCCATAGCCTCTCTCCTGCCTCACTCGGTTCTTCTCCTGCTGTTGCCCCATGCACAGCCGATGCAGAGACCCGTCCTGCCTCCCGCCAGCTCCCACTGAGGCACCGTGGACCTGCTCGGCCAGCGGGGCTGCCGGCACGGCCAGGGCTGCCTTCGGTCGGTCCTCACCAGGGGACACACTCCGGTGACCTGTCACCATCTTCCACCAGCCCCTGTGCCCCGTAGGACTGGGGTGGCACAGCCACCTGAGAGGGAGCACAAGAGCCATGGAAATGTAGGTCAGCATTTCCCAAAGAGGGAAAAACAGAGGGAAAAAGCTCTGCTTGGCTCTGCAGTTGCATTCAGCGGGATGTAACCTGCAAGCATCTATAATGATACTGCAATTTGGGTTGATTTTTGAGCCTATTCTCTGCTTGCTGTGATGTTTTAACTGTTGCAGAGGTTTCAGAGTTATTTTCTATGGATTTACCCTTGAATTCACTTTCCTTCTGACTGTGACTACCTGTATTTCTTTTCTTCATCCATGGCAGCAAAGGTGTGTCCTCTCATGCATACAGAAAGCTGTGTGCAAACACTGTTCAATTTTTTCCTGTCCCTGGAGCAACTGTTATCATAGCATGTTTATCTATATTTAGTGTAGGAGATTGCACTTGCTTTTCAGTACCTCTTTCCCCATGGAATGGGTTGCAGCTCCCCATTGCCTCTCCTCTCCTTTCACCAGACTTTCACAACTCTGGTCACAAAATATATGCTATTTGCCAGCATCAATTTTTTATAATGTTCTTGATTGAGACAAGTCCCTGGAGAGTGTGAAGCACCTGAAGACCTTCAGCAATCAGACTTCAGTCCTTCGTTTTTGAGACTCTTCTTGCCACCCCACTCTGCCCTTTGGCCCATCTTCCTTTCCAGCTGTGAACTACCTTTCCAGCTGTGACTCCTGCTCCCTTTCAGATGTACAGGCCAAAAGGTGCCCATGTCTGTTACAAAGCGCAGCGCCCTTTTTGCTGGTGTGAATCCCTGATGAGGCTGCAGGAGCCCTTGTGCACATCATCTCATCTTTGTGTAGGAGGCTGGTTCAGGGTTTTGATAGTGCAAATGCTTCTCACGATGCCATGCATTGACACGTGTTGTCCTGCTGCTGACTGTCGTGACCTTAACACACCCCTCACGCGTTTGCTGCTGTCACCCTCACCAGTGACATTCTGTATTACCATATCGATTTCAGCTAAGAAATTAAAGTGAGCCATAAATAAGGTGGGATGTCAGGCAAATGTCTTTCTGTGCAATAAATAAAGCAGTTGTTTGACATCAGAGATTGCGATCAGATCCCACAACGAAAAAATCCTCAGCCTGAACAATGACCACCTGCAGCAGTTGTTTCAAGCACAAAGTGATTTGCTCCTTTAACGATAAGAATATCAATTTGGCTCAATAACAGCACAGCTCACCTGGGAATAAAAGAATATAACAGATGGCAGTTTCCAGGAATTGTGACTAATTCATCAGGAGTTTTTGGCCAGGTCCTTTGTCTAATAAAATTGAAGAAAAGCTCAGTTCTATCTCTAGTAAAACGCGGGGTTTTTTTGCAAGAGCCCCATAATGGCTTGTTCCTTTCTGGTACCACTGCCGAAAGGTTCTCGAGGGCAGTGCTGCAGTGGGTGGGTTCATGCCAATGCGGCACTGCACCCGTAGCCCATTTGCTCTCCATTCTCAGGTAAGAGAGTTACGGCACAGTCTGTCCAAGAGCCTCTGTACTCCACAGCTCCAAATGTCTCCAGTTTCATATTCTTTAAAATGTTAGCTTGGTTGAATCTGCAGAGGCCTTATCCTTCTTGCACAAAAGATGCTCTAGAAAGGTGAAGGAATTATGTAGTAACAGAGGTGCTGAATGTAATAAGAAAATTCATTACCTTAACACAGAATCAAAGTCTTGATCTGACAGTGCCAGTTTTGGGCAGACAGATGAGCTTCAGGAAGGACATGGTGTGGTGTACAGCTCTCTCCGAACTGGCTGCAGTTAGAGATGCTGAGCAATCAGGAAAACACGAGCCCTAAAGGTTGACCCTAAAGCTCAGCAGCAACACCCAGCGCTTCCCTCTTGGTTACCAGTAGCTGCCATCCCTGGTCACCTGGACCACTCCGTTCTGCAGCGCAGCCTCGTCGTGCCAGCCAGAGCCGTCTTCCTCAGCCTCGTTGGCTTGAGTTGGTAGTTTCCCAAGTGGGCTAGTTTATAAAACTCATGATTTATTTGAAGTGAATAGTTTAAAAGATGCATCCAGAGGAAGGCACGTTTGTGCTTGGAATATCAAATTCTTAATAAGCCTTTATGATTCATATTTATGAAAACAGCTCCCTACAAAGCGGAGTGAGAGCTGGAGGTGAAAGAAAAAACAGTGCAAGGGCGTAGAGGACGTATCCAGACAAGACGGTTGTGTGTCCTTCCTTTCTCTCAAGTACTCCCCAGCGATTTGATGCCCGTTCGTTAGTGGGCAGGCTGAAGAAGAGAGGGAACAGCTGATGTGTGAAGCAGTGTGAGCAGCAAGGAGAGACACGTGCTCTTGACAGGTCGGTCGGGTACCGGGTGAGGGGCGAGCTCTGACACCTCGCTCGTGCTCCCAGTGAGCCAGTGCCCATGGCTCACCAGAGGGACCGCAGGTTTTCTTCCTTCAAACTGGCAAGCAGCACAGATTTGATAAGGAAATCTGTCTGGGTGGGACTCCCAGAGACCCCCGAGCGGAGGGACGGGTCCCACCTGGACGGGCTGTTAGCAGGTCCTGCCGCGCTGTGCCTGCCCTTCCCCTGCCTGAGGCAGGCCGATGGTGGAATTTGAAAGTGCGGAAAAGATGGATGATAACTTCACGGGGAGGGGCTGAGGGATGCATACTTCCTCGCCAGATGCGGACATGGAGGTGGAAGTTGAGCGGTTGTGGCATGATCGCAGGGCCTTGTGGATAAGGGTCGTGCCTGCAGGGTCTGTGTGCCGAGCCGTACTGGCGGGAGGGGTACGACCGGGGCTCGGTGGGAGGTAGGAGCCGGTGCCTGACAAAGAGGGTCTTTGTCCCTGGAAATGCACAGCCCAAGCGCTGAACGTGCCCGGGTTTGCACAAAGCATGGCAGGCTGCCTCCCCCAGTTCTGGTGGACATCTGGTCTGCTCCTAGCCTGTCTCTGGAGGAGCCGGACATGCACGTCCAGCCCACCCCCCGCGCTGCAGGACACGCGGTTCGGGTGCGTGTGCGCCAGGGTGCGTTTCACACACTGGCCATGGGTGATACGGAGCGCGGGCAAGAGGCTCCCGTGCTTTACACATTGCACGTGTCGTGGAGGAGACACAGGCAGGAACATGGACGTGGCACACTGGTTTTAGGTGAAATCACAAATTCTACTTTTATTCCCCACATTTTCCCAGCTAGATCTGATGTGTGCAGCAGACAGACTTGTATCACTGTTCTCATATAACAGATATATATAGGCGCAATTGTGAAGATTTACTTAAATGTTTCGTAGCATCCAGACAAGACAACAGGAGTTCATTACCAAAGCATCAACTTTTAGACATATAAAGGTGATCTTATTCTACTTTAACTGGTGAACTACAGCAGCAGTGAGTTTCTAGCTGTTGGAGCTGATGACTGAGGGAAGTATTGTCGCAGCGTCTCCATCAGTAAAAAGCCTCTTTGGTTTGATCTCTGTGGTTAGAGGAAGCAACAGCAACTCAGCCACCCTCTGTTATTGCAGAGGACGGTGATGAGTCTGCAAAACACAACGTACAAAACATCTGATGCTTCTGATAATGAGCGCAGCTCTGTCCGGGCTGGGCAGGTTCAGTGCCTGAGGAGGAGGGACGTGAGGTCAGGAAGGAGAAAAGACTCTGCATTGAATCAGGCGAGTGAGGCTGAACTAACCCACAAGTTTCAAAGAAATTCCCTTGTATTGATCACCTGTACTGCTGCACATGATTGCTCTGCTGCTTGCTGGTAGGAGTTTAGTGAGTAAGGAATAATAAATTAAGTGTCTGCAAACAAAAAAAAAAGAAAGCACAAGTGAAAGAGCCAGCAGTAGCTAGGCGGAAGCATTTCCTTTGTCATCCCTGCAGATCACGTCCACCTTTCTTATTCCCTTTTCGGCTTGCAGGTAGCAGTTGTGCACGTGGTAGCAGTGATAGCAGAAACCATTCCTACCCCACAAGGGCATTTTCATGAGGTTCCAATTTCTTGCACAAGGCTTTTTTGCTTGCTGCCAAAGCTATTTTGTTCCATTCTAGAGACATCCTTTAAAGAGGTAAATGGAGAGAGTGCTTAGTACCTGGGAACACCAAAGGGCAAGTACCTAGAAAGCAAAAAATATCACGGATTTTATTTTTTTCCAAAAACATAGTGGATTTTTTTCTGCAAGAAAAGTTCAGTTCTCTTTCCCCCAAAATTCATAAAGACTCAAAACAATCATCATTAAATGACTTCTTGGAGAACTCCATTTTTTGCTCCCCAAAGGGTAAATAAGGGGATGTTTGATGTAGCAAGATACATCTGTAAGCAGCCCACGAGCTGAACTATTTGCTATCAGTTCTCCCACCGGAATTTTTTTCCTGGAAGCTCCTTTCCATAGAGTATTTAAGTTTCTGATTCAAAGCTGTTTCTCATGTGAAATTACAGCAAATCAAGTTACACATTAACCTCTGTCTTTCAGGACACGTGCACATCACCGATTTCAATATTGCCACGATGCTGACTAAAGAAATACAAGTCACCACCATTGCTGGCACAAAGCCGTATATGGGTAAGGACCGATGGCAGTTATGTGTTCTTGAATTGCCATTTTATGGGCTTGATTTGACAGCCATGTGGGGATTCGGATGAAGTCTTTTTTGGTGAGAGTTTGGACGCTTTTCTTCCTGGTGTGTAACAAACCGCATGCGATTGTTTGGCGTGAGGAACGCACTCGAGAGGTGCTGCAGGGGAGTGTGCGGGAGTCCCTCCCCAGTAACACCCTGACGCAGCTGGAAAATGTGATTTCACACAACAGACCTAAGCAAGCGTACTGTAAACACAGATTTCAGTGCCATTATGCCATACTGTACCATGTGTTTTTGATTATAAAACAAGATAGTTGCACTCCTGAGATCTCAGAGCATTTCACAAGCAGCCGTCGAGCCATGTAGCAGTGATGAAGTGTCTTGCTATCCTTGAGAAGGAAAATGAAGCACAAAGGGTTGTATTTGGTCCCTCAGTACATTAGCACAAGTCTGACACTGCTGCATCACTAGCAATAATTTGAATGTTTATATAAACTGGACGCTTTAAAAACTAGCTTTACTCTGTGCTTAGGGCAAGTGAGTGGACGTATTTTCCTGGGCTGCAGCATCTGCTCGGCATGGCAGGGAAGAGCCCATACGCTGGCGTTGGGCTGACGCAGTCGAGAGCAGTGCCGTGCTGATGCCAGGTCTGCATCAGGAGGAGGCGAGCGAGGCTGAGGACAGCATCCCGTCCTTGGGCAGTGGGACGGGAGGGCAGTTGTAACGGGTCTGCAGAGCGCAGCGGTGACGGGTGTGCATTGCCCCTGGCAAAGGGAGGCACAGCTGGTGCAGAAGTGGCCGCCAGAATTGGAAGATAAATGCTGAGCCTATTTTTTCAGTCTTTCTGAAAAACCCTCTTATTGTACCTATGTTGCTGGTATCAGCAGATGTGGCTATTTCTGCCAACAAGTGAAAACCATCCACGTGCAACCCTGGAAATGGAGCGGCATAGAAGGGGAAGCCACAGCCGGGCGCCAGAGGGCTGTTGAGTGGATTTCCCGGTGCTCAGCACGTTGGCATGCTGACCTGCCCGCGGCGCACCGAGCAGGCTGCTGGTGCCGTGGAAGTGGGGTACCAGCCTCCAGGTACCCGCGGAGCTGAGTAGCTGCGCTGGTTGCTGGGGTTACATAACCATCCCCTTCCCCGTCTTTCTTCAGTTCACAAAAAATGCAGGTTTTAGGAAGTCTGTCTCCAGGCCATGGCATGGGACTAGTCCCAGGCAAGAAGACTTGTCAGGCAGCGGTGGGAGTACATGGGGGGGATGTTGTCCCAGACAAAGTGGCTCTGGAGCAGGCGGATCACTGCACGGCAGCCTCGGGTCAGCTGGAGAAACAGTTTACATGAGCAGATCAACACACGCGTGGCAGGAAGACACACTGGGAGTGTTACCTATGCAGACCTCGTTTCCCTACTATTCAAAACAAATTTGCTTCTTTTTCTTTTCCCCTTTATAAGGGGATGTCGTGGTTTAACCCCAGCCAGCAACCAGGACCACACAGCTGCTCACTCGCTCCCCCCCGGTGGGATGGGGGAGAGAATCAGAAGAGTAAAAGTGAGAAAACTCATGGGTTGAGATAAAGACAGTTTAATAGGTAAAGCAAAAGCTGCGCACACAAATGAAGCAGAACACAGAATTCATTCCCCGCTCCCCATGGCAGGCGGGTGCTCAGCCGTCCCCAGGACAGCCGGGCTCCATCCCGCGTCACGGTGACTTGGGAAGACAAACGCCATCACTCCAAACATCCCCCCCTTCCTTATTCTTCTAAATAATGCAGCCTCCCTACAGCTGTTCCATAGCCGAATCCCTTAGGGTGATCCCCGGAAATCTCCTTTCTATCAAGATGACCAAATTGCCCTTTCACCTTTGCACCACCAGTGCAATCCTTTTAAAAAGGAAAATGTGCACAAAAAGAAAGCAATGCTTCCTGTTCTGTTTTTTTAGTGAAATTCTTGCCTCCCAGCTCCCACAAAAATCCTACAGTATTTTTTTTTCCTTAATCTCAAAAGGGAAATCTATTGGCTAAGAAAGAGCATTTCAGTCTGTGCCTCCACTCACTTCCTATTAGCTCGGTAACCTCCTCCTAAAAAGCTGTGGCTCTCAGGCTCCCTTCAGTTACAATCTGCTTTTCCCTGCCAAGGGTGCAGTTGGCACTATGTCTGCGCTTACACTGCATAGTAATGTTTCTGAAGAGCTGCTTCCAGTCACTGCGCGAGGCCGTATTTAGGCTCCGCTAGATTGAAGTACTTTAAATATGAACAAAGGGATTTGAGAGGGACGGGAGCAGCTTTCCAACGTGAGGATGTGCTGAGCACGGCTTGCGGGCAGAGAGGCTTTCGGGGGGGTGAGGAGATACTCAGGCCACTTTTATGCCTAGATTCAGTGAATTAGGGTTAGTCCTTGTTCCGAAGCACATTTGCTGTGGGATAACAGGCAAGTCCCGTGTCAGCAAAAGGCGTTTATTCTTTTCGGGCTTTGTGGGCAGAGCAGCACTGAGACCCATGTGGAGGGGAGCGGGGGCGGCGGGGGGCGCGCGGGGCGGGTGCCACAGGAGCGGGAGCACAGCAGCATGGGAAGGGGTCTGTGCCGGCACGGCTGGGGCTGTGGTGCTTTGCACGACGGAGGAAATTAATAGGCTCTGGTGAAGCTGTTAGTGGTTATATAAAACATTTTATAATCCAAATGAACTGGGTTGTGTTTATGGAACGTCAGGCATTCAATTTACAAAGGTGATAGCACACCTGTTGCTCAAGGCCATCCCATCATTTACACTCATTAATCAATTAAGTTCTGTTACATCCCACTGAAGTAGAAATTATTGACAGTCCCATTTCACCAGTGGGGAGAGTAAGGCACAGAGGGGCTGAACCGCCTGTTTGGGTTTTAGCACAGTAGGAAATGTTTTATGCCGTGCTAATTGCAGAGGTAATCAGTCAGAAGGGTCGAGGTTTCCAGGAGTGCCTGTTCTGAGGGCAGGCAGATATCTGGGCTAAGCTGCCGTGCTGGGAACTGGGTCAGGTCTGGCTCGCACCGAGACAGTGCTCAGCACCGAGCGGGACGCGAGGTCAGCCGGTCCTGCTGCGCCGCACACCGCACACTGCGGGGTGGGAGAGCGGGGTGGTCCACACGGCGTCCCTCTGCGCTGAGGGTCCTCAGCATGGGGTGGCTCTGCATCGCGAGGCGAGGAAGCGGGCAGAGACCAAAAGATGAATTCCTGCAGGGAAACCTGTGCGTTCTGATTTATGCCCACCTCAGCGGTGCTTTGGTAAAGGACCGATCTACCAGCTGTGTGCCAGTGTTTTGAAGGAAAAAGCAGAAATTATCAAAGGTGTGGTAATGGGTAATGTGGTAATTTGTGTCTCAGGCAGAATAGCAGGGACACTCTCTGTGGCGTGGGTCAAGCGGTCTGCGTTGCTCATTTCCACTTGAGATCGCAGTAAGGCAAACTTTCTTTTTTTTCTGTATTTCACAGCACCTGAAATGTTTAACTCCACAAAACCCACTGCCTATTCCTTTGCTGTGGACTGGTGGTCATTGGGAATCACTGCCTACGAGCTGCTCAGGACCCGGGTATGGTGCACGCGGCTCCTGTCCCCGTCTGTCCGTCTCCTTCCCTGAATACTGTTGGAAAGGTTAATGCTCTATAGCAGGGGTGAAAGGGCTGAGCCAAATTCAAGGCCTTAAGGGTTATTCCAGCGTAGGAAGCAGAAACCTCATCTTCAGCAGGGTTCTCGTGATCACAGCTAAGAGCTCAAAGAGAAACCGTCGCAATACGGAATAGCACGTTGCAGCAGTCCCCCGCTGTGCCCGGGGGCGTCTGGGTTGGCGTGAGCTGGGCAGGGCAGACCCGGTGATTAACAAGTGACAGCTCCTGAAGTTTGGGCTGCGGCATAGATGACTTTGAGCACCCGTCCTGCAAGGAAAAAAAGAAAACTTGAAAAAAAATCCCGTTGCTGTTGTGATAAGACTGAGCAGTTTGAGCAAAAGCAAATCGCAATGTGTAAATTATTAATAAAGCACAATCCCTGCCTGTCACATCAGTGTTCTGCTGCGAACGCAGGTAAGGCTGGGGGCCTTGTAGACAGACGGTCAGATTAGTGTTTTGGAAGCGTTGTGTGAAAAAGTGGGACAAAATTATTTAAATTACATTCATCTAAGCAAAAGGTTGTTTAAAATCTTGTGAGGCTAGGAAACTTCTTTCAGTACGAGTATGCAAAACATGTTTTTAAGAAACTCTGTCATCAATCTTTGCAGGATGCCTAAAAAAATGTTTTGTTGGGTATATGTTAAAGAACAGATTTTCAAATGAATTTGAGTGTTTCAAGTTGTGAGCAATCAAGTTAACACACATTAAGGGGACACGGCTGTCGACCTGTTGGGTGAATGTTAAATGAATTGCAGGACTGGTCATCACACTGACTTTTGGTGTGATGGCACTCGTTCCAAAGATGGGAGTAGAAATGCTGTTAGGTGTTCAAACCCGACGGCACAGCTGTGGTAAGATGGTGGCACCAGTGGTGGTCACCACATGGGGGAAGTGAAGGGAAACCTTGAGGTCCATCTGGTGTTGGCACATGTTAAGCACAATGCACCTGATTGGATTTGACCGTTTCTAGGTACCATAAAAATATGGGAATCAAAAATCTTTCAAAATGGAAATACTACCATTGTAAATTCTCTTTCAAAGTAAGGCAGTAGTGTTGTTGTAGCTGTGAGTTAAACATGGGGGTGACTTCAGCTGACCAGTAACACTGGCTGCGCATGGCCCATCATCCCAGACTGAGCTCCCCAGTGCTCAGCGGGCGCCGCTCCTGCGGTGGGACATTGGGCACGGGGCAGAAGGGACGGGTCATCTGGAGCCCGGTGTCACACCCGGGACCTGTAACCCTTCCCAGGACATCATTTTTTCAGCTGATTTGATAGGTGGAAGAAATCCTGCTCCTTCTTACTTGTGTTGTCTCCAACATGAGCAAAGAACCGAAGACAGCAGCGTGTTTTACAGCGAACATTGGGAATGCTCTAACCACGGCACTATATGTATAAAATCCTTTTTGGATACAACCTTTAAGATACAACTATTGGAAAGGCCAAGCAAACACAAGCTGGCTAAAGACTCTAACTTTTGGGGTTTGCCTCCTGTCTGTCATGCTGCTTAAATATCTGGTTATTACCATTGTTCTTCCCGATATTATTATTTTGTTTATTTCAACTGAGCTATGATCACACAGGGAGAGGCTTTCAGCCTGGGGAGTGCACTTTCTTTGGAGCTTCTTTGCTCTAAAAAGATTTCCCAAGGAGTCTGAAAAAATAAATATAAATTAAAATCCTTTCTTTGTGCTATTTTTCACAGAGGCCGTATCATATCCGCGCCAACACTTCCACAAATGAAATCGCTCACGTGTTCAAGACAGCTACGGTGATGTACCCCGCTGCTTGGTCCACAGAGATGGTGTCGCTGATCAAAAAGGTGAGGGTAGCGCGGAAGCGGATGGCGTAGGGGCTGGATGTCTTTTATCCGGCGCCTGCTGAAAGCAGACGAGTCCTTCCGTCGTGCTCTGTGGCCTTTGCAGTAAATTGTGGGGATTCGTTGCAAATTGTGTCCACACCCAGGGTTAGTGACCTTCAGATGGCACCATATGATAAATATCCCGCTTCTGACGTTGTAGGCACAGGGATGTGGTGACCAGCAGTACCGCGGCCTGGAGTGAGGGGGATGCAGCTTGTGTTGGCAAGCGCGGCGGCTGCTAATGCGGCTCTTCCAAGGACACATGCAGTCTTTGCTTCCAGAGTTTCTCCCATGACTTTGTCTCTCTGCAATGACGTAATTTAGAAGTAGATATTGATGTATGTGGCAAAAAAAATGGCAAAAAATTTGCATAATTTTCTTTTAATTTTTAAGAAACATTTTTCCCAATAACAAAAAGATTTGCAAGAAGTGCTGATACATTGAAGTCCTTTGATGCCGTGAGGTTTATGCACCACCGTAATTATTTTTTAATACAGCTGTTGTCAAAATTCCTTCAAAATCATTACTGGAATCATTTGGAAGCTGAAATCATGTTTGAAGTAAAGCCGTATCTTCAATAAACAAAACCATTGCTTGACAGTGTCAGAGACTGTTTGCATACAGCTGCAGCAAAGCTGAAATACTGAACCCTGCCTAACAGCACTAGCTGCAAATTTTGGAAAGTATGTAAATAGTTTTCTAATTTTCAAGTAAGTGTAGGCAGTAAAGTACTACCTAACGTAGCTTTCATCTATTTTTTTTGTTCCAAATAGTATGTAGAAGTATATTGTCCTCTCTACTGCAGTACTCTCAAACTTTTTAATGAAAATGAGACATCAATTCTTTGCTGAGACAGAATCATGGCATATTTTCCAAGAAGAAAATTGAAGACTATTTCCATTTGCTTAAAATTAAATGGAGTTAATATTCCATTAAGCCTAACAGTAATATAGGGATATTTACTGCAGATGTCCTCTGTGTTGTTACGCTGGAAGTCTTTCCCTGGACCACAACGTGCCGCAAGCCATCCAGGCTCCCTTGTGGCTAAATAATGCAATGTCACAACCATTTAAATTTCCAGGTGCCCCTTTGCATCTGGTTTAACAGCCATATCTATTATAGATGAGGCCAACTGTGGTTCTGCCCTGGCTCAAACATCTCCTGTGACTTTCTGTATTCATTAATGTTCAAGGCAAACGGTCATTCGTGGCAGAGCCGCGTCACTGGCGTTAGGACGGGCACACGGAGCCGGGCAGAGGGAAGGGGGCTGCGCGGGGCGTCTCTGTACCGCTCACCCTGCGCAGCCCTCGCTGCCCGCACTCGCCGCATGCCAGCGCCAGACCGGGGCTCACCGTGTCCGCCCCTTCCCGCGGGGTTTGCGTCGCCTGTTTTCCTGCTGGGTTTTCAGAATGAATACAATCAGGAGTTTATGCAGTGTTGAATCCTTGAACTTCAGAGACAAACCTCAGTGATTTCCTTCCACACATGTAATTCCTACAGCAATGTTAAAAACCGCTGAAAATAAGCAGTGTGAATCCATCATTTCACACTGGAATTATACTTAGGAATATTCCATTACTAGAGTGAGAAAACGGGGGATGTTTTACTGATACGGTATTAAATTGAGACCACAAAGGCATTAAGTTAACTCCCCATTCTGAAACAAACGCTCATTTTTAACCTTGGATGAATTGCTTAACATCTGTGTGCTGCCTCATCGCCTGCTCCTGACACGGGGACGAGAGTTGTTCATAAAAATGAGAGTAAATAGATTTAAAGATTGTGAGCGCCTCGCATGTGCTGGTGAAGTGAATCTGAGCTGGAGCAACAGAAAAGGCACCGGCTCGAGGTGCTGGTGTTCGTGCAGTGTCACCGGCACTGCGTGTCCCCAGCCCCGGTCAGTGCCACGTCTGACCCGCGGGGATGGGGATGGTGCAAGGCATCCCCGGGACGCCTCCCTGAGCCCCAGCTGTGACAGAGGCCGCGGTGTCCCCAGCAGCTGCTCCTCATCGCAGGGTGAGGCACAGCCAACCCTGTGGTCCAGCCCAAACTGGAGACCTGCCTCGGCCTCGCACCGTCCCCGGTACTGAGGACAGGGAACGCTGCCCTGGAGCACCGGCCCCGGGGGCTCTGTAGCTGCGTGCCATCACCGCAGCCCTCAGGGTTCCCGTCTCCTCTGACCGTCCCACCCGCCACAGGCAAAACCAGCTCCTTTTCGAAAAGCAGCTGCTGACAGACACGTGCTCAGAAGTCTGGCGTTCGTGTCCCTGCCGCAGCCGTTACCTGCTGCAGCTCTGCCACCAACACATCTCTATGGACCTCAGCTCTGATGTCGCATTGCTGGGTCTCACTTTCACACCTCTTCCATTTAACTCTCGCTGCAGTTGCTTGAGCTGAACCCCGAGAAGCGTTTTTCTCAGCTGAAAGATATCCAGGACTTTCCGTATCTGTCAGATGTGAACTGGGATGCTGTTCTCCAGAAAAGGATAATGCCAGAATTCATTCCCACGGTAAGACAATTTGATTTTAAAAGGTTCTTGATGTGCCTGAGCATTACACACTGCAGCGTCCCCCCACCCCAGGCACCAGATCATGGGAAGCTCTTACAGATTCCCACAAGAGCATCAGATGTCGTCAGGGACAGGGGAACAGAGAGGTGAGGGGAAAATTTTCACTTTTCTGTGGGTGTAATAGAGAGTAATGGGGGATGACGACAAAGTATGGGTGCCCTAAAATTGATCTGCTCTGTTTACAATATTCCCAGAATTTCTGGATGCAGAACTGGTCTTACCCACTCCGGACTGTCCGTGGCACGGTAAATGGGACACACGCTGACAGTGCCCGTGAGCCGTCCTGTGTTGCACCGCATTTCTTAGCAGCCCAGTTTAGGACCAGCTCCTCAAATGCAAAAGCCAATGGACAGACATCGGCTCGTTAGCAGCCTGAAGATCACCTGCCATTTTATGATAATTGTTTCTTCTTGTGATGACTCTCCCTAACAAGACCATTCTTCATAGTAAAATAACAAATACAGTAGATTAGTGTTTCTGATCCTGTTTTAATTAGATTAAAGCAGCACAGAAGTAACATAACCCTTACGGAACGTGATCCAAGGACTGTTGTGCGCAGTGTTACTCCGACTGTTTTTCAGCCAAACAAAAGTTGGGCTAAATGATGAATATTTGTTAATTGTATGTATTTCCCCCCTCTGTTGCTGGTTTTCTCTGTGGTGGGTACACAGTGTACTGGTTTAAAACCAGTTTCGCGGGCTGCTGTGCACCTCCCAGCAGAGGCACAGCCCATCCAAGACACACCGTCACACCGTCCTCGCTGTCACGTCCCAGCAGCCAAAGGGCTGAGTAGAAGCAGTGAGCACAAACAGAGCGACTGTCACACCGTGACATGTCCCCTGGCTGAGGGAACGGATCAAATACATGAGAAGTGCAGCAGGTGTGCTGGCTGTGTGTGCAGTTGTAATTATTTTTTACAAAGTTCAGCTCCCAGATGCGGCCCAGTTTATGGGAGACTCTTCAAGACAGGCTCCGATCACTCAAGGCCACCTCTCTCTCCCCTCCAGAAAGGCAGACTGAACTGTGACCCAGCCTTTGAACTGGAAGAAATGATCCTAGAATCCAAACCTCTGCACAAGAAGAAAAAGCGCTTGGCCAAGAAGGAGAAAGACACCAGCAAAAGCAATTCCTCCCAGGTGAGAGCAAGCAGGTTTTTCCCTTGCGACCAACTTTATTCCCAAGACTCTTCCACATCTTCCGTGGTGGAAGGCAGCATGTATACACACTGGTTTTGTGTGAGGAGAGTCTTAATGCCCTTCTCCCCACTGCAGTGCTAAAGATGCTCTATACCTAAAGATAT
Source organism: Himantopus leucocephalus (assembly GCA_003993805.1). Classification (NCBI taxonomy): domain Eukaryota; kingdom Metazoa; phylum Chordata; class Aves; order Charadriiformes; family Recurvirostridae; genus Himantopus; species Himantopus leucocephalus. The sequence continues at coordinate 20,281,462 of RSEF01000013.1, forward strand.
CTCTGTATCGCCTTGAAATTGTCCTTGTAATGTCTTCCTGTGTCAGCTGTGAAGGTTGGACTAGGTGAGCTTTAAAGGTCCCTTCCAACCCAAACTATTCTATGATTCTATGATCTCTTTATTTTTCTATTTGAATGTGAAAGGCCTGCCACCTTCAAAAGCACCTAGAGATGCTCCAGAGGGACTTCATTGTTTTCAACAGAGAAAAGTAAGTCCTGGTACAGAGGCAGCATCGGAGACTCTGGCTTTGACAGGCGGGGGGTTTGGGCCACCTTGGCAAACACTGCAGGTGGGGGTTTAGGAGCACACTGAGAAGGCAGTTGAGGAGAGCAGGTATGGTGAATGCTGGCCGACCTGTTGTCTGCCGGGGACTGACGTGGCGTTTCTGTTCTTGAGGTGGAGGGGTGGGCCCACAGCCACGAACTGCAGTTGTCGCCCCCTTTGTGCAGGCAGACTGTTACTGCGGGGGCTCGGGCTGCGGGGGCTCGGGGCATGGGGACTCGGGGCAGCCCCTGCGGGGCGAGGGGCAGCTCGTGCCAGGGATCGGGATGCTCCCAGGTGGCTGTGTGGACCTCGGCACTGCCTGGGCTGTCCCTCACAGCTCGACTTTCCCTTTCTCTTCTGAAGGGTGAGACACCACCACAATGACACCCAGGAGACCGTAACACTGGCAAAAAGCAGAGGCTCATACAAGGAGGACAACCAGAACAACAACCTCTGAGAGCAGCACAGCCCCTGCTGGACCTTTCCTTGTGGGGCCAGTGCGCACCCACCCACCCACCGTCACGACGTTGGGCCATTGGACTTGTCCCCTGCCTCCAGGACTCTGCTGACAGCCCAGGGCCGGGGCAGCCGCTCCCTCTGCTTCCACCCCACAGCCTGGGCATGGGGGGAGAGGCTGTGGGTCCTGCCTCTGCAATTTGCCACAGTCCGTTAGACTCTGATCCTATTATTTTGCCTTTCTTGCCGGCAGGAATGTGACCGTGTGAAAATGGATGAGCCACTTGGTGTTCATCCTTTTGGCTCGGCTAGCCCACATCGCAGCCCGTGGTGCTGCCTGCCAGCGGCGTAACGAAAGGGTTGAGC
>RSEF01000013.1:20282647-20316242 GCA_003993805.1 Himantopus leucocephalus
GAGGGCTGGAAGTGGCAATGGTGTCCTTCCTCAGCTGGGAGGAGGCAGCAAAGGCTTCCCGCCCGGTCCCCCACGCTCCGTGCTGGCTCCTGTACCCGGTGGGTGCTCAGAGTGGCACTGGCAAGTAACCAGCACTCAGATGCTTTTCCAGGTCAGCCTGAAAAACCCATTCACCATCACATTAAACTGCTGCAACTCTCTGAATCTGATGGGGTTTGGCTTCCAACATCAGAGGTAAATTCAAATGTGTATTTTTAATTGCTCTACCATTTAAGCAGCTACTGTTTGCAGCAACAGCCGTACTCCTGGCACGGTCTTTGTCAAGACTGAGATTGACCAAAGCATTTCTATTATGGTAATGCTGGAATGATGTTGTTATTTAAACGCTTTGGCACACCTGATGTTTCACCTCCTTATTTGACATTTTTCCTATTCTCAGCAATATGATGAATGCATGATGAACCATTTGCCCAAAGGTGTTCTCTGTATCCCCTGTGCCTTCCTGTCTTTCTCTCTGGCTAAATCTGATCAACTCAAAAAAAGTCTGAATAAAACCAACAGCAAATGAAAGGGTCCTTCCCAGATGCACAAAAGTCACTGGTACTTCTGAGGTTACTTGCATAGCAAGGCAGAATGGGTGCTCCTCCTGCCTAGAGTCAACTAGGGCTTCACTGGACTCAGTTAAATCTGCGTTTCCTCTGCTGGAGGCTTTCTGACACCCTCTGCCATGGCACTGTGGATTCAGTCCGTTACTGACACAGAAAAAAAATCAGGTTGTGTGCAGTAGACTTCCCAGTGGTCTTCATAGCTGCTTCAGATAGACTGACACAGGAATAATCCCTCTCCTTGATCTGTTGATGGCTGGTGGGTTTGCTTTGGGAAATGTGTGGGTTATGCATGTGCACGGGCCGTTGGCCATCCCTGTGGCTGCTGGGAGAGCAGCGTCTCCGTCCCCCGGGCCTGCCTGAATCCAGGGCAGGGGATCACCCGTCGCAGCAACCGATCAGAGCATCCTGCCCGGCTGCCTCTGCGGGTCATGTGCCGGGCATCCCGGCACTGAGCAGCTCCGTCATAGGTTGTGCCTAAAAATAAGCTTTAGGTAGGTGTCTTCCACTTTCTGGTCCCTCCTACAACGGTGGTGGTGGGGTGTAGCTGCTCCCTAGCGTGTGCCCTCGCTGTATGAGCGGCTTTTATGAGCCTTCCTGCACATTACGATAGATGCCGCGTCTCCACCCCCGTGCTGGCCGTGTCTCTGGGGGGATGCAGCGGAGCATATCTCTGCTGCCATTTCTGCTGCAGAAAGGGCGAGCAGGGCAGTCCCATATGGTCATGACGGGTCTGTACAGGGTCCCATCCGGGCCCTCTCCCACCACTGCTGGGGGCCAGATTCTCTGGGCAGTCTGCTTTGTGGTGGGGGATGCTGGGGAGTCCCCGCTCCGCTTCCTCTGTGCTAGGAGAGCTCTGGTGTTCATCTCTGAACCTCCACCCTGCCAGCTCTGACCCCACGGGACAGCTTCTGCACTGCTCTCACCCATCCAGCTTTTATTTTGGAGTGATTTCTAACAGAGATGTGAGTTGTAGGTCCCGGTATCTTTGTTAACAGGTAGGGCATAGGGAGGATGCTGGCACCGCACTGCGAGCACCTCCTCGGATGCAAAGGGAGCCTGTTCGGACTTGCACTGTGCATCCTCTCCTGACGTGGTGCCGTGGCAGTATGTGCCTTCCCCTCTGGACAATAAAGATAAAGCAGCCCCTGACTTTTAGATGACTATGGCAGTTTCTCTCCTGCCACCACACGGAGGTGCCGAGGTAAGGGGAAGCGAGTTCTGGGCAAAGGCTGCAGGGGCTGAGGGCTGTGCAGCGTGCCCTGGTTCGCTCTGCACAGCTGGCACGCGCGCTGCAGGCACAGGGATTGATGCACTGCAGCACCACCACCTTCTTCCACACGCTGTGCCTGGTAGCCTGGTTTTGTTTGCTCAGGTCAGGCTGCTGGCGTAGCTGCAGCACAGCGTGTGCAGCGCTGGGGAGCGGGGGCAGCAGCAGCGCTGTACTCTGCCAGCATGGAAATAACCCACCGGGAAAGCTTCACCCTTTTCTGTCCAGGGAGCTGCAGAGCTGGAGCAGAATTAATTCACCAGTAAGTGGTTATCGGAGTCCTCAGAGAAGGCAATGGGAAAGCCACCTTCTCCTGCTAAGTCACAGCTCATCCAAATTAGAATTGCCGTGTTCTTGCTCTCCCCTTCCCCAGCCGTCCCTGCTTTCTAGCAGTAACACTGCTGAGCGGGGTAGGGGTCTCCGTGTCTCTCTGCCCTCAGACTTGTCACTCCCAGGGAGGCTAGCCAGAGCCCCGGCAGTGCTTTCCATCAATCCTCCGTTCTCTGCCCAGTCCCACCCCGGGTCTGAGCCAGGCACCATCGAGAGGTCTCTGTCCCTGCACAGCGCAGCTACGCTCGCCTCCCTCTCCCTCTGGTGCAGGTAGTGGAGAGGTTCATACACCAGAAGTGTGTTTATCTGGAGCCCCAGGCAAGGAAACCAGCCCTGCTCCTCACTGGGGAAAAATCTATTGCTGCATAAATACCATCATACTGGCTGACGAAAAAAACCCCCAAAACTCAAGTACTTGAATGGTAAGAACACATCTTTAAAAATTCCCGAAGGCTTCTACAACCATCTCCCTTTTCCCCTCTTCCTCTGTAAACAGAGGCACAGTCTCAGCTTAATCACTACAAGGCAACAAGGAAAAATCTTTGATTACTTGATAGCAGAACTTCACAAAGCTTGTAAGTATGAACAGCCTTCCCCACCCCTGGCAGGACTGTTCTGGCACAGCCCCTTAAGGACTGCTGCATAGACAATTTGTCCTGTCTGAGTTGCAGGCATGCAAAAGTAAATATTTCAAGGTCAAATACTTAAGGAAGAAAAAAAAAGTATTTATTTAGCACAGCCTAAATTGACACTTAATTTTTGTAATACTTAAAAACCAATCAAGATAAATTTTTTTGCATGCTTCGGAAGCTTTAGAAGGCAGTGACCCTCGGTTTGATAAACACCGCTCGATAGACAGGGAGCCTTTAACTCACAGGTGCCCACAGAAAACAGCCTCCAAGCCAGCCCCAGCTGGGAAGACCTGAACACCAAGCCCAGGCAGTGCCATGGGGAGCCGGTCTCTGCCACCACACAGGTGACAGGCGCAGCTCCCACCGGGCATTAACAGCCCACGATGGGCAGGTCAGGCTGCAGACAGGGACTGGACTGACAAATGGAACAGACTTTCGCTTGCAACCCACTGTTCTGCCGATACCTTTGCTTTTGCGGGGGAAGCTACACCAATACCCTGACACCTACAGCAGCGAGCACTGTGCGGTTTCTATCTGACAGCCCGTCCCTGCCCCGTCCCTCCTCCAGCTCAAACACCGCCCAAAGCCCCTGCTGGAGCCCCACTGCCCAGCGCGCCCGCGGGGCACAGCTTCACAGCACCCCTGCCCGGTGGCAGCAGCCTGGGGAAGAAAAAAGCCAACCAGAAACACAAGTCATTTGAAGGAACAACTTTTCTTTTTTAATAAAGTGTACAAAGTAGTAAAACTCCTTACACGAGGTGCTGTGACAGCTGTTACAGAGATGATTCAGGCTCCCCTATGGGCCTTGTGGTCAAATGCCGATGAGCGTTGGGTGGAAACGAAGGACACGAACACGACACAGACCCATCTGCCCCTACCAGCTCCCGTGAACCTGCCCTCCCCGTCCCACACCGTGCCCCCAGCCGGCCCCCGCCATTTCGCCCGCCTGGGCGTTTCGCTGTCCCACACCGTGGCATCCCACACGCGTTCGACACAAATAACACACTGAACCGAGCGACCTGTCTGAGCAGCATGCATACAGAAAGGAAGAGTTAAAACACAACCCGACCGAACCCACAACAACAACAACAGAATTTTAAGGCTATGCATAAAACAAAATGAAGCAATATCTTTAAAGCTAGGTAGCAAGTAGCATTTGTGAAACATAAGGCTTGAGGCTTACTGATTCTTCAGAACAGGTTTATTTGCTTTTCCTTCTTAAACACCAATGCACCATTTTTCTTCCTTCGCTTGAACAGGGACTTTGTTTCCTTCTCGGCAGGGACATTTAACTCAAGGAGGTTATGTTGGAGCGGCCTCCCGGGGGCGCAACGATGCGCTTGCTTGCGGAGCGAACGCCTTCATCAATCTGGGTACCTGGGAGAGGACAAGAAAGCACAAAGGGAACGGGAAAGCAAAGTTAAGAGCATTTTCTTCACAGGACTGAGCAGTCAGGCAGCCTGGGATCTTGCCGAAGGGCCTCCCGAGGCTGTCTACAGCAACCTGCTCCCCCTCCAACTCCAGTAACGACCCCGAGAGCAGCAGTGGCTTGAACGTCTCTGTAGACGCTCCTCCGTGAACTGACCCACGGAGCAAGAGCAGGGTCTGATGCTGTGCTGGCACCTCCATGGCCACAGTCTGCCTTGCTTCTACTGCAAGGTGCAGGGGAGCGGGGGACCAGCTCCAGCCATATCCTTTAAGGGACACACAGGGTCTCACCCTGCCACGCTCCATTCTTGTGCTCAGCTTGCCCCAGGCCATCTCCCAGCTGCCCCCCACCCCAGACCAGGGGCTGAGGCAGCGTGGCCAGTGGCCCTGCGCTCTCCCAGCCAAGCGGCCACGTGTGTTCACCTGACAGGCTGAATCCGGACTGATGGAGGTTCCTGACGGGGGGGGTCTGCCGCGTGGGGGACCCCTTGGTTGACCCCGCAGGGGTGCCCCCCTTGGGGGTGGTGGTCAGGTCAAACACGGGTCCGTCATACATGCCCCGGGGCACAGCATGCATGTCCGACATCTGTGACCGGAGAGAAGAGGACAGTGACAGTTCCCTGCTCCCAGGAAGCACCCTGCCACGGCAGCATCATGCTCCAGCGATCCATGGCTCCCCAGTCCCACTGCAGAGGCAATTCCCACCGTGCCCCTCCGTCCTGCATGCCCAAAACCTCCCTGTGGCGTTGAGGCCTGGAACAGCCCCACCGCCCACCTCCTGTGTGACAGCCTCCCTTCGCTCCCACCCTGCAAAGTGCACAGAGCCCAGTGCAACAGGCACGGGTTTATGCTGCATGGATAGGGAAGGAGAAGGCCATTTTGCTCAGTCTCTTGGTTTTTAACTCAGCATTTCCCTCCAGACTTCTGCTGCAGCAGGACAGCAACAAGGGCAGGCATCACCCACTGTCGACCCAGCCCAGCCTCTGCCTCCAAGGTCAAAGCTCTCTACCCAGGCTTCAACTATCCCAACCGTAGGTTCAAAATACACCAGTCTGCAGCACTGTTTCCAGGGTCCAGTGAGAACAGCAGCAGAAAACTAATCAGTTATTAGGGAAAAGGGCTATTTGGGCTAACAGTTTCCCAACTCTGCCTCTTGGCATCCCTGTCTCCTCACCTTCCTCCTGGCTTTGATGCGCTTGTAGACATAGTCAGGGAAAGGGCTGCTGGGCAGGAAGCGGCCAGTCCCCTGGGTCACATGCAGGTTGCCATCCTCCAGCATGATCTTCCCCTGGCATATGACAACCAGTGGGGCCCCACGTAGCTCCATCCCTTCAAAGATGTTGTATTCAGCCGCCTGCAGCAACCAGATGACGTTAAGGAGCAACATAAGCACTGCCTGCCCACTCTGTACTATTCAGTCCTCACACCTCGCTGCTGAAGTCACCAGAGTAGGGAGAGGACACCTGTAACGGCCTTGCCTGCTCCAGAGGCCTCCTTCAGTTCACTAGTCCATCAAACTAAGAACCCACGAGACCTCCCAACGTGAACCAGGACCTGCTGCTTCCGAGCTCAGCATGAGCAAGGACTCCAACAACAGAGGAGGGCAGGACCCAGACTTGAAGTAAGGCATGAACAAAGCACGCTGGCAAAGCCAGTAAAAATTTGTACCCAGAAGAGGAACCCAAATAAGGAGAAGTGTGTGTCCTTACACCTGCATGGGCCAGGCTCAGGAGAAGAGAACACAGCAGGGTGAGAAAAGCCCCATGTGCAGAGCCCAGGGCTCACAGATATCCTACCCCACAGTCACAGCTGGCATCGCCCAGAGCCTGGACTCAGTCCCTCCTCCTCAGAACCCAGCACGGCACAGCAGCACTAAGCTCCCAGCAGCCAGGTAGCCTTTATACAGCGCTACTCGCCTCCCACCCTCTAGCATTACCACAGACAAGCAGACGGCTTACAGATTGATGAGTTTTTGCCGTGACGATCTTCACTGCATCAGGATCCCATATAACCAGGTCGCTGTCCGAGCCCACTGCTATTCTCCCCTTCCGTGGGTACAGGTTGAAGATTTTTGCAGCATTAGTGCTCGTCACAGCCACAAACTGGTTTTCATCCATCTTTCCTGTGGCCTGCTCAGACAGGAAGAGAATTAAGTGCTCTTTCGGGGAAAGGGAGAGTAAGAGCCCCGTGAAGCACCAGACTCACTCCCACACAAGCCACCGGCTGGCTGGGCCCAGAACGCTGCGGCTGGCCTTACTATTGGCACCAGACAGACTGAAAATGGGGGACACAGTCACAGCTCCTGGCTGCTCACCCTCAACCCATGACAGCTGCCTCTCCTGCTCTGGCTCGTTTCGACTCTCAAAGCCAGAGAGGAGACAGGCAGGGTGCCCAGCTCTGCGGGGGCGAGAACACGGGTGTCTGAGGTGCCCATCAACCCTGCCCGCTCTGCCCTCTCCCTGGCGTCACTCTTACCACTGCCTTGTCCCAGATGACAGACATTCGTTCCTCTATGCCGTTGGTCCCTTCTGGGATTGCTGTGAAGTTGTCTTTTCCAATTGCTTTCTGTGCAGTGCTGAATGTACAGTGGGCACTTCCCGAAACCTGCAGGTCACCACTTGGGGGGGTGGTAACAAAAGCATCATCAGCCGTTTGGCAGTCAGACAACAGCAGGGACGCAAGGGTCACGGATCTCCTCTGGGATGGGCAGCCCCTGGCTCAGCTCTGTTTTACTCTGTGCCCCTGTTTCTACAGCCCCTCAGTCTGAAGAATTCCACTCGACCTGGCCCCTGCGGCAGCCGTGTCTCCTAGGGGCACGGTGGCAAGAGCCCTGCCCGCCGCGCTGCCCGCCTGGGGCATGAACAGCATCCTGCACACAACAGGAGGCAACAGCTCAGCTCCCGGGGAACAGGGCGGCCTTTGTGTCAAGCCAGACGATGTCCTCCCATACAAGACTTCAACATTTGCACTAACACAAAGGGAAAAGACACCTCAGGTCCGCCTCGGAGAGCAGCCTTTCTGCCACACAGGGAGGAAGAGGCCTCTCCACCCAAAGACTGTCCCCCACGGGCAGCCCTTCCGTTGTGTACCGCCAGCTCCTGTACCCCGATGGGCAAGCGCAGCCCTCCCCTGCCCCACGAGAAGCCTGCTGCGTGCAGGCGTCACCCCTGTCTCCAGGAGAGGGGATGTGGCTGCAGGAGCGGGCTTACGGGGGGCTGAGCCTGTGGGCTGCCCGCCGCTCGCACTGCCAACTTTCCCCAGCGAGAAGAGCACCTCAGCCCAACTCCAGGGCTCTGGCCTGAGACATTTCGTCTGGCAGGAGCTCACCGAAGGCTCCTGTCAGCCCCGCATGGACACACAGCACGAGCGGCAGCAGTCGGCAGCGCAGACAGAAGCTGTGCGTGCAAGTGCAGGCTGGCCCAAGTGGCAGCCTCTGGCCCAAGCGGCAGCATCTCTGCCACATCACTGCTACAAAAGCGAAAGCCCCTCATGGCCACATGTAAATCTGACAGTGGGATGAAAGGAGTCAGGACTCCCCAGAAGCAGCTCTCTCCAGGAGGCCCAGAAAACCTTCACTGAGGCGCTCTACAGTGGCTGCTGCCCAAGGCTGTTTCCCAGACTGCTCTGCCCAGAAAGGGTCACCGGTCAGATGAGACGCCCTGACCCATCCTGTTCCTGACACCAACGGCAGAAGCAGGAACGGGCAGAGCTGGCGAGCTGCCGACAGGCAAGGCAGGGCGAGGAGGTGCCTATGGCTCTCTGGAAGTCACCCATGTGCTGCTGGGTCCTCGGGGAGCAGGGGACAGGCAGCAGCTGGTAAGTGACTGCTGCGGGGCGAAAGGAAGCAGACCAACACGGGCCAGCTCCCAGTGCTGCCCACACGAGGCAAGTGGCCTCGAGCATGTGGCTCCCAAGACCAGCTGTGCCTGAACCACGGACGGTGCGGACACAACGGCTCTGCTTGGGGCTGCAAATCAGCCCTAATCCACTGGTAATCTCCATCTTCCTCTGATAATTTCTGCCATATGTCTGACTGACTGCACAGCCAGAGATCCAGTCTGACGACACAACATGCTCCCTAATCTCCACCAGATTTGTCCCGGTGGAAGAAAACAAACCATCCAGCCCAGCTGGAGCCTCGCAGCCGCTCCTCCTGCTGAAGCATCACAGAAAATGGTGTGGGAAAGGTGTCAGGACAGACGCCTGTGGGCTGCAGGGACTCAGAAGTGCTCTCGCCTCTCCTTTGAGGTATGGGGTAAATTTGAAGTGAAAGGGAAGGATTAGAAAGCCAGTTCAGGAGCCAGGCTCACTTTTCCCTGCCAGTCCCTAAGACCTGCACCTATTTCACACATCTGGACTGAGCACATCTGAGGCACATCTTGCTCGTTGATCACAGCAAAATCCAGGGTGAGCTGCATATTCCAACCCCAAATGCACCAGCATCTCTCTTAGGCCAGCCATGGCATCTCCACCCTGGCACAACCCAGGTTGATCCTAACGTGCCCCTCTGCTGAGACACCTCTCACTGAGCAGTCATCCCTTGCTCATCTAGTCAGAGATGTTTCCAGCATTACCTCAAAGGTCATTTCCATTTACAACCCCCTCAGTGTCAGTCGTCTCTGGCTAACACAGACCAGCCGCCACGCACACAGTTCAGCATGCAAACACAGGGCGAGAGGGGCGTGCGATCCACACGTGGTGCGTGGACAGGGCCAGCAATGAGCTCTGTGTCCCTAGCTGCTGTGCGTGCTTTGCCAGTGAGAGGATGGAGTATAACTGTGAAAGGTCAAAGCAAATTGCTGAAGTGCTTTTATTGTTTGCTCTCTATTTTCAACAAATCCCTTCCCCACCCCCTTGCCTTCAGGGTGAAAAAATGACCTACCATCCCTATCAGATGTGCACGCGCTGCCCTTAAAGGCCTCGTGCACTCTGCAGGCTGTACTACTGCTAATCTGTAGAGGCGTAAGAAAATGTCTGCTTTGTATTCGACTGGTGGGCCCCTACCAGCTTGTGACACCTGTAACTCCTCCACCTTCTCCTGCACCATCGCAACCCAGGAAGCCATCCCCCACCCCTCACGTGCAGAAGGGCTTCTCCAGCTTAGTGAATGCTTTTGTTGACAAGTCTGTGTTAGCTGGTCCTCATTTCTTTGCCTTCTTCAGGGTAATTAAAATGGTTCATGACTACTTGCCCTGGTATTTTTCTCATAACAGATGTAAAGCTTACGGTGCCTCCCCTGTCCTCCCTCCACTCGTGGGGATAAGCCACCACAGCTCTGAGTCAGAGCCATTTCATCAGTCAGCTCATTAAATACCTCCAGTGAAGTGGTTCAGGCTGGACTAATGCCTATGCTGCCCAGCTACTCCCTAACCTTGTTCTTCCCTATCCGAGGCCAGAGTCCACTTCTACCCGCTAGCAGCATCGCCCAGCAGAGCTGTCGCTCACCTGGCCAGGAGGGAGTTGATGTAGTCGGGGGTTGTTGGGTCTGGGCTCAGAGGCGGAGAGACCACAAATGCCGCAGCCTTGGCCCAGTTCTTGCTCCAGTAGTGCGTCCCATCGGTCCCGAGACTGGCCGTGATCGGCTCACCAAACACCACATTGCCTGGCAAGGGGGACAGAAAGACTCTGCTTTGGTGGAGCCTGGAGGCATTCTCTGTTCCACAGCACTACCCAGCCTGCCGTGCCCAGAGGACACCCAGACCCACGCTGGGCTGTCCCACACTGCCTGCTTGGACCTTAGGTGCTGTGGGAGGCAGGAGGGACAGCAAGGCCCACAGCCCTGCCTGCCATCACCGTAAGGCCCTCCCGCTCAAGGGCACAGACCCTGCTGGCAGAGCAAGCCTGGCAGGAGCTCGTTGTGGGAAGGCACGGCTGCAGAGCTGTGTTCCCCAGAAGACACCACAGAGAGACGAACGATGCTGGCAACCTGGCCTCCCGCCCCAGCAGACGGCTGCTTCCCAGCCTGCCCTGCCCCGGCCACGCTGCTGGGAAGCGAGGCCCCCAGTCCGCTCCTGCAAGCACTGGTGTCCCTGCGCTGTAGCCGGGGGCACTGCACCCTGCTGACTTTCAGCCCAAGAGCGACAGCCACATCGCAGAGCTGACCAGTAGCACAGGCACACCGGGCAGGGGTCAGGCAATCTGATAAGAAATGACAGCCCACAACTGGGCAGGCAGATCACAACACAGCCTGACACTGAACCCACATGGGGCCGACAACCAAGGCTCTCACAACGTCCTTCACCATCTTCTCCTGTGCATTCTTCCTCCCTTATGCCTCATAAATATTTACCATGTGCCATCAAAAAGCTGGCAGGCTTGTCCCCTGCTCCTGTTCCTCACTCACCTTCTGGTGCCCGACTCCAGAGACAAGCCAGGGGAGAGGGCAGCCGCTGGTGACAAAGGGGTTTTTGCGGAGCAGGGCTTGTCATGCTGATAAACTAGGATGGGGACCGAGAAACTGTGCTTTTCTTTCCAAACACGCTCTACAACCTAGGCGAGTGCTTCTGTGAGACACTTGTCATATCCCACAGTTACCAACTCCACCAAGACCCTCTCTACAAATACATTTTCTACATTTCTCCTCCCTGCCTTTTTATAGAGGCTCACTGAACATGGCTGTGGATGTGCACACATGCATGTGGAGAGTCCCTGTGCTCCACCACCAGTGACAAATCCAGCCCCCAGCCACCTGAAAAGGCAGCCAGGCACCCGCAAGGGGCCAGCGCTCCAAAGGGAGGCCAGGGCTATATGCAGCAGCTCAAACCACTTGCCCATGGATTGGACGAGCCTCCTCAGAGAGCCCTTCACAGCCGCAGATAAACTTTGTTTAAAGCACTGCTCCTATACCTGCGACCCACATGTTGATGTTACCTGATGTGACAGCAGGAGGTGGCTCCATGTGGGCTGGTGCAATGTCCCCGTGCCCTTCACGAGTCAGATAAATCCCTGAACTAACTGTTCCCCAGCAGAAGGGGAAGCACTGGACTGCACTTGAGGCACAGTGGTGGTCTTGGCAAAACAATGTTGAGGACGTGGGGACCACTGAGTCCAGTTGTCCAGGATCCCAGCAGCAACAGCAAAGCTGTGTGCAGCAGCAGCTGCCACTCACCTTTCTTTCTGGCTTGCGAGATGAGGTCAGCAGCACTTTTGCTCATCACTTTAGTCACGTAGAGAGGACAGTTGGTCTGGCTGGCAATAGTGATGGCCCGGAAGACAGCTTCTGCTTCCAGCTGGAAGAGAGAACGGCACACGGCTGCAAAGGAGCACCTGGAGGGGTGGGGAAGAGTCCCTGCTCCTCTCAGCACACCATGGATTCCTACTGACACCCTGTGCCCTTGCTCCTATCCTTGACCCCCTGAGGGCAGGTTACTCAGGGAGACCTGACGGGGAAGCCTCAGCCTCCCTAGGGCCTGGCTCAACCCGCAGGATGCAGCCACACGATGCTCAGCAGGGGAGTGCTGCCTGGACCGTGCTCGGGCGCCAGCGCAGAGCTGCATCTGCTTTTTCCACTGCCTGCTTCCAGCCCTCCCGACAGCCAGAGAAGCCCAGGGACTGCTGCCCGTGCCTGACAGCATGGCTCACAGGCTGATGCCAGACGGCCACTGCTCCAGGCTCTCCTGCGGCTACGTTTGGTTTAATCAAACGTCACCCTGCCTGTGGCTGGGGTGCAACGACCTATGTGCTGGCAGGCTGTTCGCATCAGGGTCTGGATGTCCTGCGATGCAGCTGCTGCTCGTCCCAGCCTGCCGACACCCGCCCCATGTTTCACTGTCCTGCTGTTAGCGGAGAGCAGATTTCCATCACAAGGGATATCTTTGGACTATTACATCAGCCAGTGCTCAGCCTGAGCTCAACCCCAGAGTTTCTCCAAGTGTTTGCTCTACAGTTTGGCTTCAACCTTTGGCATGAGAAAGTTCAAAACAGAAGCCTTAAAAAGACAATGTACCAATCAGTTAGCTCCCGGGGGAGGCCAGGACTGCCAGCTCAGGGAATGCAGTAACTGCCTGCGGGCCAGGCAGCTGCCTCTGCAAGCTTAACTCTCCCAGCAGCAGGAGTAGCAGACCACTGCACCCAGACACACATGCACCCATACACCTCTCGCACTTCTGCAGGCTTTTTTGTTGCACAGTGAAAAGAGGTTTATCTCTTCTGCTTAAAGACTCTTTAAACAGAAATTTAAACAAGAAAATATTTTTATCAGCACGCTTACAGACTTCAGTAGTTGACGGAGTTTAACATGTGGACAGGAGCAAACAGAGACATCACTGAATACCCTTCACAGCAGCTTACAATCTGAAGCAGCACCATCCTGCCCTACCAAATCACCACTATCACCTGATAGTGTGGGTTAAAGACATGCTCTTCAAAGGTCCCTCTGGGACAGAGCAGACCCACAGAGCTATGGACCACCCTCCCAATGCTTTGCCATCAACCTGCAGGCTTTAGCAGGGTCATTTGTGCTCTACCTAACGTTTTCCCAGGTAGAGGATGCTCTGGAAGAGGGACACTGTTTATTTTCAAAGACAATGAGATCTGGATTTGGCTGAAAGACGGTATCTAGAGCATTCTTGCGCTGTTCCCAGTTGCCTCATGCTTTAATGGCATTTCAGGATCAAACACTCAACAATGTTTTACTGGCTTTAGACAAGAAGAACCGCAGTGCTGTCTCATGATAATAGGACAGTTCCCAAATCCTGGCACGACGACAGCATCCCATAATTGCGGGTTAGCTTGCCAACTAGTGGCAACGGGTCTAGAGCCATAAAAATAAATGGCAGCTTACACACAGAGGGACTCTGATCTACGGCATTTGACAACAAGTCTCTTCCCTGTACAGGAAAATGCTTTACAGTCTCATACTTCAAAAAGATTAAACACTGTATTGTACTAAGTTATATATGTTGTTACCAGCCATAATACAGTCAGCTTCTTACACTTTCAATTTAAGCCAACTGATTTTACTTCCAGCAGACCCTGAAGTACAAATCTGTCCCTGTGCTCCCCTGCTCAGCTTTGCTATTGTACCAAATTCCTATAGTTTTCTTCTTTTGCATGCTGTGGAAAGTTAAAAGCACCTTTCAGCAGGGAGCTATCTCAAGAAAACCTATCTAAAATTAGACCCAACTCAGACTAATGGGCCAAACAGAAAAATACCCCGTGAGCTAAAATTAGAAGCCATCTAATTAGTGTCTTGACAATGATTTGTATCCAGGAAATTCCCCCTCTCCTTCCCTCCCACTCCTTCCACCAATGCCTTTGTCTGTCTGATTTTGGAACACGCTTTAGACCCTAAGCAGAGATTAAGCAGGGAGAAGCTGGAATCTGTCTGCACTCAGACAGACGTGAGCAGTGAATTTTCAGAGGAACTAAAACTCGTCATTCAATTCTTCTGAGGCCTCTTACACCCATGGAGTCACCTATACAAGACAAATGCCCCCAAACCAGCCCCAAATGCTGCTACAGCCATACAGATCTTTTTGTTGATTGATTAATCTCTGGGAGACTCAGAAGCCCTTGTCTCTGCCAGGAGACTTGAGCAAGACTGAAAAATGTTGCAAATGCGCACCTCACTCTTTCCTGGGCTGATGATGAACAAGACAGTGTTGCCTGTATAAATGCCATAGATGCATACGCACACAAACACGCACTGCTCACTTGGCCCCACTACATACACTAAGCCCTACTGTGACTAGCGGGGAAAGCTCTTCGGTGCAGCAAGGCTGGTACCGTCCTTTGCATCTTACCTCCTCCGGTCTGCTCAGCACGTGGCCCTCAGGGCCGGTTATTCCCATCTCCAACATCCTGGTTTGTTCCTAGGACATTGAAAGGACAGAGAAACATTACAAGACTGAAACTATCAACCACACAAAAAAGCAGATGCCTCCTGTGTTGAGCCCTTCCCTTGGGACTGACACTGCCCTGTGTCCTGTGGGACCATCGTGCACAGTGAGAGGCTGCTGCATCCTCAAGGGGTTTGAGAGAGAAAGAGGGAGGATGGGGAAACAGGAGTGCTTGGAGGGAGCGCAGACACCAACTGAAACCTCTTTGATGAAACAAGCACAGTGTGGAGGGAAAAAGGGTACAAAACTCCCCACCTCCACGAACAGCACTTGATATGTTTACAGTCCCTTTCCAAGGCCCTCCCTGGCTCCCCTTCTGAAAAGCAAGTAGTCTGAGTAGAAACTATTGGGAAAACAATCATTAAAGCCAATAAAAGAATTCTCCCAAGGTTACTCCTGAGTCCCCAGTGCTGTTATTTAATCATTTGGATACCAGCAAGTGCTAAATCCTGTCCTGCATCAACTTCTAGAGAAGCTGGTGGTGTGGGGTGTTGGTTTCCTGTATTTACATTATCCCAAGTATTTTGCTGTTATAAACAAGGACCACGGATGACTGCGTGTGTGCACGTGCTGCATGTGCTGGCCTGCCTATCTCCTGTCCGTACCCCAGCAATTTCTCTCGCGTTCCCCTGTTTCAAATGTCTCCCTTCGACAGAGGTTAAAGGAAACATGCAGGGGGACTTCATGGTCTGCCCTGACCAAGGCACTCGGGGACCTTTCTGACCCTCACACACCTTTACCCACGTGCTGTCTCTGCCTGTGGCAATGCACATGTTTGCTCCCACCCAACACCTGCCCTTGACTTGCAGACACCACGTGCAGTCACACAACAGGCGACATTTCTCCAAGAGGTGTCGTGGGGTGTGAAGTGGATGCACAACAGCAGTAATAGTAAGTCTGTAAGCAAGTACTTTTATGCACTTTTTCTTGTGTCTTGTAGAGTACTGAGCATATGATGGGCCACCAATCTGTGTCGGGACTGTGTAACTCCAGCAATGACAACAGACGTGTTCACAGCTGCTGGAGGAATGAGGCTGCACAGCAGGTAAGTGCTGCGTGTTACCTTCTCTGACACCTCTGCCACAGTGGAAGTGCCAAGCAAAGACTTGACAATACTCTTCTCCCCACCACAAACCACTCTCCCACCACCTACAGCACGTCAGAGTCTGAAATCTGGAGCTCTGCTCACGTCCTAATTCTGTTTAGGCCATGCAGCACATCTCTTCCCCTGCAACCTCCTCTCCTATGTTAGCCAAATTCTGGAGAAACACAGTCACCAGGACCACTGAAAGTAAAATAGACTGAAATAGGGAATGGAGAGGACAAATCCTCTGCCTGCTTCCTGGGAACCACCACCAGCAGATCACCACAAGTATCATGTCTCTGTGCTAACAACACGCTGAGCCCTACACCAGCCTGTGATGTTTCAATCAGTCCTGACAGAAGGAAGCAATTCCCAGGGCTGTGAAGTACTACCGACTAATGGTTTGGGTGCATTTTGTGGTTAGGCTGGTGCTGAAGTAGAGATAAACCCCATCTGAGACAATTCCTCTGATCACTCTTTGTTTTCATTTGAAAGAGCAATCCAATTGTGCACTGCAGCTCTAAAAAGTCCAAAGAAAAACTGATTCTTGTAGTCTGAGAGGATGTTTGAAGAATGACCTCTTAGTTCACACTCCTTCAACTCTCAAGAATAAGATGGGAAAAAACAAGTAGTTGCAGAGCTGTCTTTTCTGTCTTAATGAAAATCAAAACATTTGGACTTTCTCTCATCCAGCAGCAATTACAACACAGCAGGTCGATGCAGCCTACCCACATGAACACCAAACCACATCCCTCATAACAACTCCCTTGCCAATCCAGCTCCATCAGCTGGCTGCTTGCTTACAGCAGGGAGAAAATTCCTCTCTTGCCACAGCACTTTTCAATACCCTTTAACTCTCTTAGCTGATTATGTGCAAGGCAAAGGTCTCTGCCTCTCCACACCAAAGAGCTGCGGTTGGGGCGAACATACTGTACCTGATGGTCCACTCTCATCTCTCGTCCATTTAGACAGTCGCTAATTCACTATTTCAAATTTGCTTATGTACCACATATTCACAGCAGAAAATTGTGGTAAATTTGATATTGTTGCTGAGCAGCAAAGAGATTACCTTGTGAAAGACGTCCATGCAGCTTCAGAGTCATTTTGTCAATGCCCCACACCAAATCTGCCTGGGATAGATTTTCAGTCCCTGCATACCTGAAGAGCAGTTAGTTACCTGTGCAATTATATCTCCATTTTCAGCATGAACTTGAGCTATGGCACCCAGCTCTGCCAGGCAGCTGAATATCTCATACAGCTAAAACAGAGACAAGAAAAAATGATTACTGAGCAGGCAGACCACCCTGGCCTGTGCACGGCCTCGGCAGCCCGCATGGCCCCGGCAGCGGCTGTGCGCGGCGCGGGCACGCGGGGACCGGCTCCGGCCGTGCCGGGCGGTGCTCTCTGAAGGCCGTGGCCGCCAGCGGATGCTCTCAGCAATCTCCAGGCCAGACCTCCGCCTCCTCCTGCAGCGCGGGCACCCGGCCGGCCCGTGGCAGGCACACCGTGCCCACAGCCCCCCCAAGGCAGCGAGGGCAGAGGAGAGGAGCTGCGAGGTCCAGCCGGGAGCAGCGGGCCGCCTGCCGCCCCGGCCTCCCTGCGCCCAGCGTGGCCGCCGGCCCCCCCAGCCCCTCGCACCGGCACAACCAAGGCGGCAAAGGGGGTCTCACCTCCGTGTTCGACATCTGGTACAAATCCTTGTAGGCCATGTACACCATGAAGGAGTTAACTCCTAGGGGCAGAGGAGAGAGGGGTGAGCTGGGGGCCCTCCCTGCTCCGGGCTGCCTTCCCCGCCAGCCCTCCCGCAGGGCACAACTCCCACTTGCGCCACGCAGGACCCCAGCAGGCACTCGACAGCGAGAGGACGGGCGACGGCAGGGTCACCCCTTGCCCTCCTTCCACCGGCACCACCCCGCGGCGAGGGGACGCGGCTCACAGAGGCCGGCGCACAGCAAACCTTTCTCTTGGACCATGGTGTGCAGCTCCTGCCGGACGCGGTCGCTCCAGCGGGGGATGTCCACGTGCAGCGCGTAGTCGCAGCAGGCCTTCCCATCGGCCCACTCCCGCCACCGCTCCAACGCCTCCGCCAGGCTGGACTCGGGGTCCGGCACCACGTGGTCCACTGCAGAGGCACGGCAGGGCGAGGGGTGGGCAAGGGCTCCCCGGCCGGCCACCCCACCGCGGCCCCGCACGCTGCCGGGCACCTCCGCGATCCCAGGCTCATCTCCTCGCAGCTTCAGGGCAGCTCAGAAGGGCAGTCCCCATCACCGCCGCAACGTGCCTGGGCTCCCCCAAGTGCATTTACCGGCAGGGGAGCACACAGAGCCTTTGCTTAATGGCCTTTGGCACGGGACCAGGGGCTTTTACAGGCTTCTGCTGTGAAATCAGCTGAAAGCTGAAGGGCCTTGTCCCTCCTCACCCCCACTTCCACCCCATTAACGCATAGCCTCCTCCCACGCTGCAACACTAATGCACCTTTTATTGCCCACCATGTAATCCCCATGCACTGCCACAGTCCATTTCACGCAACTTTTTTTGGCCCATGGGGCAAGGATAACCGGTAGGGCGAGGGCAAAAAAACAGTGCTTTACTGGAAGTATCAACAGTTGCTCCTGCATCCCAAGAAACCCTGCAGTAAGCACAGCTGTGACCACTGCACAGCAGTAAAACCTGGACCTCAAACCAGTGCACAACTGTGGCCTTCTCCAAGGAAGGACCTCAGAATTCCCTTTCCTTTTTCGTTAGCACTGTTTATTTCCGAGCAGTGCGGGATGTCAGGACATTGCTCCTTTCCTCTGCTCAGAGTCATCTGAGCATCATGCTGCCCTATTTTTATTTAACAGGGAAAAAAAGTTATGCCATTGTTCCTTTTTGAGGGTCCCAGGGGCACCAGTGGACACAGACAATGAAGCACTGCAGAACATGGGATCTGCAAGGGCAGGTCTTATGCAAATCTCCTGTCCCACCACTTCAGCGTTACTAAGGGTACCAAAGATTCATCCCACTCCTCACTCTCTAGACTGCACTGACAGAGACCACAGAAAAGACGAGCGCACTGTCATGGACCTTTAAAACAAAGATGACTGAGAAAAGCAAAGAGAAAAAGAAATAACTGGGCAACATTCCAAGAGTGCTGGGTGCTGTCACATACAGGACCTGCCTGCTGCACTCACTGATCATGGTGGTTCCACCAGCCAGGGCTGCTTTCGTCCCTTGGAAGAAATCATCCACAGCTGTCATCCCCTTGTATGGCATCTGCAGACGAGTGTGGACATCAATTCCTCCAGGGATCACCATCTTCCCATTGGCTTCTATGGTTTTGACCCCTCCAGGGACAATCAGATTGTCTCCAATCTGCCTGATGAGATCATACCAAGATGGTGAGCCACACACAAAGGGAAACTAGCCGCAACATAATCAACAAACTGTTCAGCTAGGGAGCAGCCAGGTCATCTCCCGCCGGCAGAAATGCCCCGCTCCTTCCCACTCCCACACCTGGGCTTGCAGGAGCCACCTCACTCTGCAGCAAAAGGCAGGATTGTCTGGCTTGCTTAAACCTACGATTTGCACAGTCCAGGGGTGGCTGCCATCTGTCTGGCTGCTCTAGTGGTGTCTGTGATGGCACCTGCTGTCTGGGCCAGGCACTGGGTTGGAGTAGCTGGGGTATGGTCTGATGGGCGTGCAGATCTCTGCAGCGTACGGTGAGAAGCTGCCTAGTACACTTCATACCCCACAGACTCACACGCCGGGCTCCTGCAAGCGTTTCCAGCATAGCAGTCCTACCCGTTCACCCAGGGTGCATGCTCACAAAACCCGACACCAGCCCTGCTTCCAGTAAGACGTACCCCTAATCTTTCCTCTCCCCCATCCTTCTGCCCACCTTAAGCAAGGCTCAAGTCTGAGGCTTACTTACAGAGAAAGATGATTTCCCAGAGTAATGCCGCAGCTGCTTGGCCAGCTCAGGGCTCGTCAGGGACTTGTGATGCTGCTCACGGCACAAAGTCCCGAGGGTAAAGGGAAGCCTCCCTCCGGGGAGCTGGGGAGGAGCTCACAGAGCGCGTAGCCCGGCTGGGCTCAGGGCACAGCCTGGAAGCACCAGGCTCACCCTCCTCCCAGGGAGCGCAGACAGAGTCCCCCCTCCCCAGGGCGTCCCCTCTCACGTTGTCTCCTTCATGCCCCTGAAGGACATCTTTGCTATCAGCAGGGCCACGCTGTAGTGAAGGCAGCTAAAATCCCAAGTACCAAAAAATATCTTCTGAAAACAGGATATCTAAAAAGTTCCAGCATATATCTACTCGTAACCTAAAATACCGTTATAGTCCTCTGGAGTTTGTGCTGTTCTAGCACACGACATCTTCCTCCCTAGACGTACCCAGCCCTCCTGCAGGCCAGGTGACCCGAACCTTCGGACTCCCTTCGCTCAGCCCCCCGCCCCCTCAATCCCTTTATCTGTCCATATGTAGCACTCAGCCTTCAAATCTCTTCTTTCAGAAATCCTATTTTCATCAAGCCTTCCTCAGTCTTCCGCGATAGATCAAGACAAAAGACAAGTTGGTTTTAGTGGAAAAATTCTGATTTCCTTGGCACACTGGGGAAGTAAATGAAGACCAAATTCCGTTTTTGGACTTCGTTCAACCTTAATGACTTTGCAGGTTTTTTTCCTTAGAATACCAAAAGTTCTGTGGACAGAACTGCTTGCTCCAGTGTCCTCACGGCAATAAACCAGCAGCTTTTTCCACCATTTTTTTTGAGATGAATCCACCACCAAAGGAATTGAACTGCTCACTGTATTCACTTGCGAGAGCACTTCACTTCCAAGGCAATGAAATTCTGCGACCTCCAGGCTGCAGACGAAGCTAAGTGATTCGCCCAAGGATACCCAGAAAGTCTGCGCCATGGCAAGACCTGAAGCTGGCTCTGATCTCTGCCTGGGCACAAGTACTAGTCAATCACAAATGCTCTTGTCCATGAGCTAAAAACAGCCTCATAAAAAAACAGGCCCACTTCTGGAAGTATTTCTCTGCTGGCGGATTTTTAAAATATACCATTCTGAGAAGGCTGGATATTTTCCTCTTAACATAGAGCAAGCAATGCCTTTTCAAGCCCCTCTGCTATAAACTACCATAGTTCTTTCAATTCACCCAGCTTGGAGCTGGTCCCAATGCGATCCATTTGCCACATTTGAACTGTAGCCTATCAACAATGGAGTTTTTACTGCACCTCCGAAACATATACGAAAAAGCTTGGGGGGGGTGGGGGTGGGCAGAGGTTTGCCTGCAACTCCTGAAAATCTCAAGGATGCAGATGACCTGCAGCACAGCTCTGTCCTTGTTACTGCTAACAAATGGGACCTTGTGTGGGGTCATTCATGCTCATACTGTTAACACAGGGCAAAACAGAGTCAAAGATAAATCTTGTTCCTGGTGCAATTAGATACAGCGTTGGGTATCTGATGGATACCCAAATGGATGTTGTGTCACAAAGTCACCAGCCCAACTGCAATTCAGTCACTGGAGTTCGTATGTAAAGACGTCAGGCCATCACACATGTGCTCACACACACTGCGGAGCGTTGAGCCTCTAACCAGAGCAGGCTATCAAGTTTTACTGGCTGGCAAGCTGGATACAGACTACATCCACAGAAAGCCAATAACCATCCAACCTCTAGCTGATTTAAGGGGAGAAGGAGATAATACACCGTAGAAGTCCCATACTTACTTTATGAGGCCATCCTCCATGTAAATGTCAGCATAGAATGACTGGTCATCATTGACTATTCTCCCTCCTTTAATAAGGAGACGATCACTCTGCGAAGGGAAGAACACAGCAGTTGTCAGTAGCAGGCAACACATGCGCTTCTCAGCGGCCAGTACAGGGCCCTTCTTGGTGCTCTCCGCCTGCACCAGCCAGCTCCCCCCAACAGCCGACACTGCAGGAAGTTCTCATCTGTACCGACACTTGAAACAACAGGACAAGAGCAAGGACGGGAAAAAAACATACTTGTAGGGCTGTTTTGGAATGGAACGGGTGCTGTCAGAAACACCACCGAGGCAGTCTGAGTACAAAGGAGAGGCACTGGGGACACAGCACATGTGCTTCCTTAAAATATACAGACAGAAGTCAAAAAAGCTTCCTACAGCAGGCCATTATGCACGTAAAGCTGCAGGCAGCACAAGCCACATACGAGTTTGTCACTAAGGGTATGTCCTTTAATCTTACCCAAATACCATGCAAAGTAAGTTGCACTAGAGAAGACAAATTGATTTCTCTCTCATCTGTTACCACCTTGCAAAGACCACCAACAGGACAGGCAGCCCTGATGATGATGCATCTGCTGTTGGAATCTATCCCTCCCCTACAACGCTCAGGGCAGTCCTTCTGAGGCATTTCACAACATCACACGTCTACACAAGGCCCAGGAGGCTCGGAACTGCGCTCCTGTCTCATCATTTACCACCGGCTCTGTTCTCCTTTCTACTGACCGAAGCGGCCAGCAGCCTTCTCTGAAGGGGAGCCGCCGGACAGTGGGAGAGCACCCGGACCAGAACTGCTCTTATGCTCGTCCTATATTCACGCTTTTGGACTTGGGCAACCCAGCATCCACTGACGGGAGAGAACGGACGCTGTCCTGTGGGGAACAGACCCTGTCCTGAGGAACTGGGAAGGCTGAGATCCGGCTCTTCTACCTCCACCTGCACAAGCCCGAACAGCAGCTGCAGGCAGTACAGGGGCAAACAGCCCCACCTCACACATGGCTGCCGCGTATTCGGGTGACATAAGCTGACGGTGCTGTTCCAGAGAATATGCAGTCCTCCTGACTGCTTCCAACAACCTTCCAGCTCTCGAGCTCCCCTTACTTTCCCCTCTGCTCCCCCCGGTGCCCACAGCCCAGGTTTTGGCATGTGAGCACACCCCCCTTCCACAGAGCCAGCCTGGACCACGGCCGGCCGGAGCCTTCAGCAGTGCTCACGCACCAGCCTCACCCTGTCACGCTCTTGCACAATTAATTCCTCTACAGGGAACTGGGTTTGTTCTTCATCTGCTGCCCCTGGGGTGATTTCTGGGGGTATCACCACAGCGGTGGTAATTCTCAGCTTACCCCTGACAACAGAAGGATGCGGGAGAATCCCCCTGTGTCCCTGCAGCCTGCGGCCGCCAAAGCCCCGAGACCGGTGTGCTTTTTACTGCAATCTCATCCACACACAGTCGAGACAAAGAAACTGGGTGGGGAAAGGATGAGAACGCGCAGCGCGCTCAACCCCGCTGCAGCTCAGCGCTGGTGCAGAGGGAAGAGCCACGGTCCCTCCTCGCTTCCCAGGCTGCACCGATGACCAGCAGACCTAGTCCCAGCGACGAGGATTTACTTTCCCCTCTCAGCGCAGCCTAACGCCGCTCAGGAGCCTCCCCTCCCACCAGGAAAAGCTCCCGGCCGAGCTGTTCCCTGCTCCCGTCACACTCACCATCCGCGCCCACAAGCAGAGCCGGGGTCAGCTCCCCTTCTCCCCTGCCCTAAGCCAACACGTCGGCGCAGGGGTCTGGCAGAACTTGGTTGTCTAAGGGGGGGTCTGGAAGCAAGGGCACATTGCTGGTCACAGACCTCCCCACACAGGTCCTGAACAGCTAGCTTTAACAGATCACCACCAGCACACAAGGACACCGGCCACGACCAGTGACCTGGGGACCATGACTACCTCTCAGTGCAGCTCCTCCTGCAGTGGGCAGGAGGACAGCCGGGTACGCGCGGGCCTGGAGTCCCAGGTCCTCGTGCCAGCTCTCAGCCCGTGCTGCGGCTCTCCCCGATGGGCACAGGACAGGCGACACTCGGCTTTGGGGCTGAGGACCCCGAGCACAAACAGATGCTGTTGATGAGCCACTGACTCTCCTCCTCCCCCGGCACAGGGCGCTTGTCCTTCCTTTTGTGTCTACCCAATTGTCCTCTCGCTAACAATACTGTAATTTTAAATGCAGAAACCCCTAAAAGAGCGAAGTGTGACCACAGCCGGTTGCTTATAGCCTGTCAGTCACAGGGGTCAAGCAGCTGAGCCGCGGCTCCCGTGGAGGCAAATCATGAGTACTTAAGTAACACTATAAGAAATGTGGATAGAAACTACCAAGCCACCGTATCAGGCGTCAGCTATGGAAGAATCAGGGCCACAGTTAGAAACACGAGGAAGAAGGTTCTCGTTTTATATTTCAGTGAACTGCACGCAGTGTTTCTCCCACGTAACCAGTCCCCTATGCTCTGGTAGATCCTCCTTGGCTCCACCTAGCCTGCACAAGGAGAAAAAAAGAGCCTACTTGCCCAGGTCCAACAACACGACTGGACCTCCATTTTTTTTTGTCTTGGCCATACCGATTAAACCTCCCCAAACTGCTTTCCCGAAGGCCCTGGAGTTCGAGAGCGCAGCAAACACCGATGCTGGCCTGCCTCTCCCTGCGCAGCAGACAGGGGAAGGCACAGGCGGCACGGGGGAAGGGGACTGCAGCACTTGACAATTACTGAATAAACTGTTAATATGAACTCTGAAAATATGCCTGCCCACAAACACAAACGGTCATTCTGTGGCAGATGCGAGGGCTGCTCAGTGCTAGCTCTGTCAGCACACGAAATCGCGAGGTCCATAATGGCTGGAGCAGGAACAAGGCGTTCATTCAGGGGACTGGGCGCTGCCTCGGGCCAGCCCCGCGCCCAGACACCCCCCGTGCCCTGCGGGGAGAGAAGGGCACATCGGCACCCGCAACAACTACCAGGAAAAAATGTAATACAGTAAAATAAGTAAAATCCAAACGACACCACCTCCACAGGCTCTGGCATTGTTCAGGAGTGCACCCAGACGTTCAGCGGCAGGGGAACAAGAAAGGAAAGAATAAAGCAGTTACGAGGAAACAAGTCTGACTTAATAGACAGGCTTCTGCAGCACTCGCTGCCAGAGCAGCCTCAGATTACAATAAATGCACTGTTTCCCCTGCCAGGGCTCATTTGTGCGTCTCCACACCCACCACGTCTCCCCGCCAGCCCGTGTCAGGCTGTGTCATCAGCCATTGTTAGCACATGGAAAAACCCTCCCGCACCAGGAGCCGCGGCGGCACCGCAGGGAGCACCTTTCCTCCTGGCCCGGCAGAAGTGCCGCAGGACCGGGCCAGCGTGCCCAGGGCACGAAGGCCGTCTGCCTCTGCTGCCCAGCTCAGCCCCTGCCTCGCACAGCAAGCGTGAGCCACCCCCCGTGCAAAGGGCCCGGCACGCTGAAGCGGCAGCGTGAGCGAAAGGTGCCACGCAGAGCGTGGCTGCGCGCAGTTCTCCCTGACCGCTGGCACAGACCAGGCTTGCCAGCCCGATCCCCACCGCTGGCTGTGTCTCAATGAGTCTCCACGCAGCCAGCTACAGCCCCTTTGTCACTGGTGTGGTACCTTCCGTGAGCATCCGTCTCCGCAGGCACAGGCGCTGCCCTTGCAGGGCCAAGCCTGGAAGCATCCTGCCAGCACCGCTCTGCCAAAACCCGGTGGGACCACCACCAGCCCCCACCCCTGCCTGGCTGGGAAGCCTATTTGCTGAACGCTCCCTGCCTCTCTGTCTGTTGGCGTTTGGGTTCAAGCTTTCAAAACCATCACCCATTCCCTCACACCCACACTCTGCTCCTGATGCTCTTAAGCATCATCTGATCATTTGAGATCCCAAAATATGAGGGGGTCTCTTAACATTTCTCAGTGTGACGCTGCCAAGGGAAAGGGAGGCAGCAGCTCCCAGAAGGCTGCCGAATCCAGCCAAGAACAGTGCTCACCTTGGTTACAAACCACAAGGGCATAATTAGGGTAGTATGGAAGCAGGTGTACAGCTTTACTGCTCTTTCCCTTGTAAAAAAAGAGGCACTAATTGCAATGGTGTTTCATCAGTGGCTGGATGTCTCCTCCTAACGCACCACACAGCAGCATGGACGAAGCCCTGGCTGGGACCACAGGGGCGGACAGCCAGCCGCCAGCTATGCTCCCGATTCCCCACAGCCTGCGGCCATGGTAAGAAATGCCATACTGACAGCTGCCAGTTTACCAAAATCTGTCTAGTCAGCAGCTGAGGCTTTTGTCCCCACTTGCATCCGATACATCATCTCAGCCATCCCTGTGCAGACCACACTGGTTTTAGAAGTGCCACAGACATCAGAGATGGTGCTCGTGGGCTGTGACAGGGTGGTTGAACGGGATGGGCACAGCTCACACCGAAGAAAAATACAGGAACTCCAGTCTACCTGGGACAGGAAAGGGTTTTGTGACCAAAGCATGAAGACTAGGCAATTTTGATTCAACCAACTCCATTAGCAGTTATTTTGTGAAATCAGGCCAAGGCATTTCACCACTTTAGTCCTCCACCCCTCTGTCTGCAGGGATAGGAAAACATACTGTGGACAGCAGGATGGGAAGTATTTTGATTATATCTCCAAACAACCAAAGAAAAGGAACTAATAAAAAGCCTCTCAACAGACACATAAGATTTGAGATTACTGTTCTCCTGAGCTGGGCACCCTGGCACCAGCACACATCTGGGAACTAATACTACATCTTCTGGTCTCTGATGCGCTGTGCACAGCCTAAGGCTCAGTGAAGGGCAACACTTCCATGCCAAGATGATAAAGCAATCACCAAGAAAGCCAAAAAGACTCAGTTAACCTCCCATTCCCATGTCTTCTCCATGTTGCAACCAACAGATATGCCCATACTTCCCAATCTTTCTTCAATGGCTACAGTCCTCCTGTCACACGTAGCTTTTGACCAGGCTTTTCCCGTTCAGGTTGGGAGTAATTCCCACTGCAATTTGCCTTGCACGAACACACGCACCCCTCACTCGTGCTCCTGCCTTCTCCACTAAAACAGCTGTCCTAGAAAAGAACAGAAACTGCTGCAAACAGATACAACAGGCAAACTGTGGATTTTCAGATGTTATTGTCAGAAACAAACTATGAATTCTGACTGCAGCACTGCTCAGTACCAGAG
Organism: Himantopus leucocephalus; assembly: GCA_003993805.1. NCBI lineage: Eukaryota > Metazoa > Chordata > Aves > Charadriiformes > Recurvirostridae > Himantopus > Himantopus leucocephalus. The sequence continues at coordinate 20,308,818 of RSEF01000013.1, forward strand.
GAACCAGGAGGGAGTGTTTGTGCATCTCCACAATTACTAGACAGTTCAAACAATAGCTGTCAGGAAGTAAAAATACTCCAATTTCCAATACACCCCTCACAAACGCCAAGCTGCCTACTGCAAGGAAGGCACTGCTTCCTTCTTCTGCGGGCTCAGTCGGTGCTATCGCCTTTGAGGTCTATAGGCGACTTACCTGCCAGCACAAGGTGGCTCCCAGAACTCTGTATACTCCCATGCTCCAGACCCGCCCCCAGCTGTGATGCTTTAGATGCTTTAAAGGTCTCTGAGATATCTTATACGCTAATGGCACAATGCAGTCCAAAAATCTCTCCAGGAACAAGTGCAGCTCAGCTGACAATCTGCCATCCCCAGAAGTCACTGTGAGTCCTGACATGCAGGAACAGATCCTGGGGCAGAAGTCTATAGGAAGGAGGAACAGACAACCAAAACAATGCCCAGGGGGGCGCAATCTGCACAAAGGGACAGAAGAGGCTTTGTTCTAGGGGAGACACCGCAGCTGAGATTTTCTTTCTGCCATTCCATCAAAACAGAGAAGACCACCCAACACCTCACTCCATCGCTTCCCTTGGGCCTCAAAGCACGGGCTCGGGACGCGGGTCATTTGGCCAGAATTCCAGAGCAATCCCCTCCACCCCAACCAGGACAGGGCAATGCTGCAGAACAGGGCGAGTGGGTCCCACAGGGTGGTCACCAAGCTGCAGGAGTCAGAGGAGAGAGCTACCTGTAACGTCCGCTACAGAGACACTGCTCTCCTGCAGCACATTAGGTTAGCTGAGAGCTTCAGCAGGCTGAGGAAAGGATTTAATAGGCAGAAATAAAGCAACTTGTGAGATTTTGTTACCACTGAGGTGAGAAAGTTCCTGCTGGATCCCAGAGGAGCAGGGACAAGCCCCGCGTCTCAGTAGAGCATATCACAGAGGTCCTTGTAGAAAACGCCCCAGAGAATGGGAGAAATCCCACCTGCAGCAGTAATGCTGTTGTCACCATGGTGGTCTAAGGATACGGAAAAGGCAAGGTGTGTAAAGCGGTGAAATTGCTTATTAAAGCAATCGAATCTGGGTTGACAAAGGAATTTCTCTTTACAGTGGTTAACGATCTTTGTGCTTCTTTGGGAGCATCCTGTTCATAACTGTACATCAAAATAAATAACGAACCTCAAGTGCTTTGTTTTTCCTGTTTCTTCAAGGTGCCAAAGCTGTCCTCGGGAGGAAGAACAAGAGCTCTGCGAAGGCAGCGGAAAGCCATCTAACAAGATGAAAGCCCGACTGCCTCCCCAGAAGAAAGCAGACGGCTCCAGGCAGGGCCGGGGAAAGCAGCGGCGCCCGGCAGAGGAAGGCGCAGGCTGGACCGGGGCACGGGGGCCCCGGCGAGAGGCCGGGACCGAGGGGCTCCGGGGGCAGCGGGGGTCCCCGCACCTTCGGGGGAAAGGCGCCGGCCGGGCTCTGCCCCCCGGGTCCGCCGCAGCCGATGCGGCAGGACGGGCGCACGGCCCGGGATGCAGCGGCGGCCCCGAGAAGGCCCCGGGGGCCACCCGAGGCGTTCGCTGGCCCGCGCCCCGGCACGGCGGCGACCCGCGCTCCCGGCCCCGCCGCGCACCGGCAGCGGCCGCCCGCGGCACCGGCAGGGGGGACGGCGGCGGGAGCCCCGCTCCCCGCCGGCAGGGGCCGTGGGCTCGCCCGGGCCGGTCACCGCGCCCGCCCGGTGAGGCGGCTCTGCGGGAGGCCGCCCCGGGAGGGGACGCGGGCAGCGCCCGGGGAGCGGGTGCCGCCGGCCCCCGCGCAGGCTCCGGCCGGGGCTGAGCCCGCCGGGGCGCGGCTCTGCCCACCCCCGGTTCGCCGGCGGGACCGGGACACCTGCGCGGGCGGCGGGACGGGCCGCGGCTCTTTGTCTGCGCAGCGCCGGGCACCGCCGCCCCGGCACCGCACCGCACCGCACCGCCTCGGGCACCGCCGCCCGCCCCGCCCCGCCCGCGGCACCCACCGTGATGCGCGGGATGTTCTTCTTGCCCTGGTACGACATGGCGCCGCCCGCCCGGCACGACCCGCCGCCGCCTGCGCTGCCCTCCGCGCCGGCTCCGCACAAAGGCGAGCCCCAGCCCGCGCCCGCCGCCCGCCGTGCCCGCCGCCACCGGGGACGGACCGCCGCCCCGCCCCGCCCCGCCCACAGCGCCGCCCGCCGCCGCCAGGGGGCGCCCCGGCACCGGGTACCGCGCACCGCTCCCCGTGCACCGGTACCGGCGTCTGCACATCGCTCCAGGCACCGGGCACCGCGCACCGGCACCGGGTACCGGCGTCTGCACACCACTCCCTGCACACCGGCACCGGGTACCGGGCACCGCTCCCCACGCACCAGTATCGGGCACCGGCGTCTGCGCACTGCTCCCCGCGCACCGGTATCAGGTACCGGGCACCACGCACCAGGCTCCGGTCACTGCTCTCAGTGCACCGGCATTGGGCACCAGGCTCCGGGCACCGCTCCCCACGCACTGGTACCGCGTACTGGCATCTGTGCACCACTCCCCACGCACCAGGCTCCAGTCACTGCTCTCAGTGCACCAGTACTGGGCACTGGGCTCCATGCACCACTCCCCGCGCACCAAGCAGGACTCTCGCCACCCGCCGCACAGCAGGCGCTGGGCACCGGCACCAGGTGCCACGTACCGACATCGCCCATCAGCAGCCGGCACCAGAGGCCCGTGCGGGGCCAGGTCTGCACCCGGGTGCAGCCCGCAGAGAGGGCAACCGCGGGAGCCAGGGCACAAACTGGGCTTTGCGCGAGCTGCAACTTTCCCATGTAATAATAATGAGTAAAACAGAGAAATTTCTAGAAGAATGATATTTTGGTACCGCTGGAGTGCATTTGGATCACCTTAAACTTTCTTTCACAAGCACAAGAATTGGAAATATTAAAAAAAAAAAAACCACCCCATGCGTCTGACTCTGGGAATCTTGTGTGCTATGTAAACACCACGAGTGTTGGCAGCACTAAGGGCTTCTGTGTTTCCCCAGCTGTGATCTCGGTAGGAAGGTTTAAACAGTGGAACCGGTTACAAGCATTTAGCGTGTGCTGAGACAGACGACGCTGGGCCTGGGACCCCCACTGACAGCGGGCCAGGACTAGGCCAGCTGGAGTTGCACTACGATGGGAAGAACTTGTCCGCCCTCTCCCGTCTGACGCGATCCACGATGCTGCCGGCAGGTCCGCTGCCCTGCACAGCCGTGGCCAGGCCTGAATCTCGCTTTCTCTCCCAGGCCAGCGGCAACTCCTCTCACGTGCAGAGCTCCGAACGCCATCAGCGAGATCTCCCTACAGATCCTGCTGCCAGGCAGCAGCTAATGGTGCATCCTCCGCCACCCAAATCTTACAGCCACACCTGGCACAGGCACTGCTGTAAATCCTCTTTCTAGCTCCTGCTAGAAACACAACCCGTCTGACCTGGATGATCAACACCCAACCTTCCCTTCAGTTTGCTTTCCAAAACAGAACCCAACTACGGCTTGCCACGGCCGCAGGGGCCCGAAGAGCACTCTGCTCACCAGTGCGTGCACAACCAAAGCAATCTTCACAGCACAACCCCTGACGCTGCGGCCAACTTTGACTGCTACAAAGCTCTGGAGAAGTGGGCGATCACAGCATGGACTGTCTGGAGCTCGTGCTCTGCTGCTGGGGTTCAGTGGAGGGTCACACTCAGTAGTGTTAATTATACATTATCCTTGCCGAAGGGTTTACGCACATACACTGGTATGGCAGCCCTCCCTTACCACGAGCTTTGATGTCTCCACTGGCTCAGTAACCCAGCCCAAAGCTTTTATTACTCACTGAGTTTGTTATTCTGTGTGTGCTTCCACTGAAGCTCTTCAAAAGTTTTACTGGATACATATTTATTCTAAACCCAAAAAGCTTTCACCAGCTTAAAGCGAAAGTCAGGAACTTCTCAATAGCCTGCTTATTACTGCCAGGACTACGAGGGTATCTGCAAAATCGCATGGGCTGCTTGGCCCAGCTGCACCGCTGCCTGCCGCCTCCCCTCCCGCAGCCCACGAGCACCCCAGCAGTCGGCAGGAGAGGGGCTGAACGCCTTCCCCCCGCCGGTGGATCCGTGGGCAGAGAGGCGTCCACAAGCGCCGCGACGGGAACGGGGGAGCAGCGCTGTGCCAGAGCCTCTGCAACCACAGAGCGTGTGGGGAGCGGGTGAGTTACCAGACTGCGCCACTCTTGCCACGACACTGCGATGCCTCAGGAACAGGTCCTGGTCTCCACTGAAACCAGACTGGCTGCTGCTGTGGTGTGAGAAAGACCCTCAACCCCTACCGCCAAACCTCCTGAAACTTCAGTCACCCATTTTTCAGAAAGTTTGAGAGTACCCCTGTGCCGGCTGGTACCATGTTACTTTGTCTGGAGTCAGTAACAGAAAGAGTAGCAGTTAATTAGCTAATAATAGATAAATGACTATGTAGACAGATGCTGCTGACATAAGCACTTGGACACTTCCAAGAGCCGAGTTTGCATCAGCCCCCTGAATGCTGGCCAGCCACGGTGACTTCAGGCCCTTCTTTTGAAGAGATGTGCGTTCCTCCTGGTTGCTATGTGACACTCGCACAAATAAACGGTAAAACACACTGCCCTGGGCCCAAAACATTCAAAATGGAAAAAGATTATTTTTTTTTCCATAGGGCCTCTTCCAGGTGCAGCCAGCGAGGTGTTACTCGCATACTTCAAAACATCCCCAACAAGAAGCATGGTCAATTTGAAAGTTACCTAAAAATGGCAATACTCTTACAGCTCATAACCTCCTCAGAAACACCTACAGGGATAACACGGCACTCGATGTTTGTGGACGGCCACGATGGGTGGCAGGAGCATGGCGAGGAACGCCAGTGTTGTGAACACAGAGCAGAAGGCACGTGCTGCTGCAAGGACTTTGTGACCAGGTTGCACCCAGCTGACTGTGGTCTGCCAACGCTCCACAGGAGGCTCAACACCCGTCTGCACAGACCAGGATGCTGCTGACCCAGTGCCAGCGCACAGGATGAAAGCAGACCCCAAGCAGATCCCACTAGGCCGACACATCTGTGGTCAACTGCTCTCACCGACTGGCACAACCGAGGTACAGTGAATATAACCAGTCACGGAGTAATCAGGGCTCAAATCTTGTAATGTTCAGCAGACCCATCAGGACAGCCTGCCCTCACGCATGCAGTCTCCTCCTCCCCATACATATTCTTTGCATAAAACCATCCCCTCTTCTCTCCTAGCAGATGAGTTATCAGGGCCTGAGCTATCTCAGGCACAGGGAATCCAAGGGACAGAAACACGGCATCTGGTGCACCCTCTCCAGATGGAACCTCTGGCAGGACACGGTGTCTCCTACCCCAGCACACCAGGAACTTCTACCACACACAACCTTCAGAGAAGCTTTTCTTGTGCTGGTGCGTGCCATCCCTGGAGGAAGGGGGCTGCTGACCCAGAGCTGTGGCTCTCCCACCACACTCTTTGTCCCCTTCCCATTGAGATCCATGGGGTCACCCTTACTTCTGTGGCGGATTCCAGCTCCAAGTGCTCACGAGCATTTGGTGACCATGCTATTCAGTGCTGTTGGCTCCAGCTCTCCCAACCTCTGACGTTCAACTCGAGAGCAAGAGCTGGAGGGAACTGGGAAGAGAGCCCACTGGCCCTCTCACTGAGAAACACTCACAACCACACTGCTTTCGCACCGTTCCCACCATCCACACCATCTCCCAGAGGCAACACGGAGCTCTGCAGCCTTTCCAACTCCCACTCTGGAGCAGACATGAATGGGAAGGAATCCAAAACTCAGCCGCTTGTGCTGGATGCACGTGAGGTCTGCCAGGAGGCAGCAGGAGACACATGGTGTATGAGGCAGGTGGGGGGCAGTGACACAAGGTTTTCCACAGTGGAGCAACTCTGCTCAGTTTTCTCCTGGCTAGAACATAGATTGGGGCTTTGGCAGTGGAAACAAAGAGGGACATCAGCAGATGTGTGGCCCAAAACACACTAAACTTGTAGGTCAGCACTGAATGTTTTCAAGTAGGTGTTGCTGCCACCGCACTCCAGCTGGATCACCACATGATTTCAATCACCTGTCCTAACTGACATTAGGACTGGTAATTGATAAAGCCAGAATTTACCTGCAGCCTTATTAAGGACTGGAAGTCAGAGCAATTTCAGGACCATTCCTTTCTTTCTCCTTTGGACTGAAGGCGATGCCTTCCACAAAATCCTTGTGAGCCAGCTCCAGAGCCTGTCTGAGATGGTGCTTCACAGAACGTAAGAACGGCTCTGGAAAAGCAGAAGTCCCCCAAAGGGACTGCCCTTGACCGTCAGGAGCCCACAGCGACTCCAGCGTGCCCTCAGCAGACACTGAGGCAATGTCCCTGTCAAAACATTGGTTTCTACCCGGTGGCTTGGGGACACCTCGAGGTTTGTGGACTACTCTACGCTGTCCACATGAGGCAATTAAGAACAGGCCTAACACCAGAGTGCCTTAGTCTGCTGTAGAAGACTCCTAACCTCCACCTACACTGAAGTGCAACAGTGGCCAGAGAGGGAGAGGAAGGTGGGAAGGGGCAGTTGGCGATGTAGATGTGGCATTCATCATGGGCTTGTCCTACCAGTTGCAGCCGAGAGGCACAGCTCAACAGGCTTTGTGATCAACCAGATCCCTCATTCCTCTGGGGCAAGCCCACCAGTGCGCAGAGGCACAATGGGGACTCAGCTCCAGAAAGCGCACGCTGCCCCGGCCGGCTGCGAGCCTGCTGCAGGCAGGGGGCTCGAGCCCCCCGCCCCGGTACGGCCTCTGCCAGGGACGCACTCCACGCACATGCGAGCGGCTCCCTCCCAGACCACCCACCACACTCCAGCTGCAAAAGCCGGCCAGAACTCGAGGGTATGTGCCAGCAAAAGCTGAATCTGTAAATGGCTTCGGGGGCTCAGGGCTTAAAATCTGGGAGCAGGAGTAGGGTCCCAAGTAAAGCAGCAGCACGGTAAGGAAGCAGAAGGAGAGGAGCATACAGCCAGGCTTGCAGGAAAAAAGGAGGAGTCCCCGAGAGACATTTCGTTCCCAGTCAGAACAGTTCTTCCCCCACCCGGTGCCAGCAGCGCCACGGGATGTCACCAGAGCGCAGGGCAACCCTGCGGGACCCGGCTGCTGGAGCTGCTGCTGCCACCATCACCTTGTCCCCTGGCGGCCCTCCTCCCGCCCACCAGTGCCTCCCACAGCCCAGCACCACCGACTCCCAACACGGACAGGGTCCTCCCAGCAACACTAAGACAAGGAGGCTCTTGGCCAAGCGGGTGGTGATCCAAGGCACCGAAGAAACACTCAAAAATCACAGAATAGCTTGGGTTGGAAGGGACCTTTAAAGGCCATCTAGTCCAATCCCC
>RSEF01000013.1:20316342-20349778 GCA_003993805.1 Himantopus leucocephalus
TCCTTCTCCTCAGGGCTGCTCTCCATCCCTCCATCCCCCAGCCAGGAGCAGAGGCCCTGCAGCAGGCTGCTGTGCTGTCACGGCAAAGAGCCCCACAAAAAGAGAAAGTCCAGGGCCATCAAGTCCTCGCTGCATCCCTTGCAGGAGGTCTGATGTCCCCGGCCAGCAGACATGGGGAGTACACGGGCACCCCTTCTCTAATTGGCGACAGCCAGGCTAACGAGAGCTCCCTCTCCGCAGGCATCTCTCAAACTGAAGGTACCCCACTGGGGCTGGCTCCCACCAGCAGGCTGGCTCAGCTCACCGGAAGCAACATCTACTTTACATCCTGGAGAAAATCAGATGCTGCAAACCACAGCCGGACCCAAACCCCACCCACGGACAGATCCAGACTTGTGCCACGTGCAGGATAAGTGCAGTTGTGACAGTGGCACAGCTCTTCTCCCACATGGGATCAGAGCACGTGCTGCATTCGATGATGGTACCTCAGCATCGAATTCTGCCCCTCTCCCCACTCCCTCACACCTCAGTCTCTGACATGATCATAGAATCATAGAACTATTAAGGTTGGAAGGGACCTCTAAGATCATCAAGTCCAACCATTAACCTAACCTGACAAAACCACTTCTAAACCATATCCCCAAGTACCACGTCTGCCCTTTTTTTAAACACCTCCAGAGATGGCGAATCCACCCCCTCCCTGGGCAGCCTATTCCAATGTTGGATAACCCATGATGGGAAGGTCTGAGCCAACTTCAGGTCCCTCCTCGCTTCTTTAATGTGTATGTTGGGAAACAGGATTTTTATTAGGTTCAGCTATTTCACCGTGATGTGAAAGGTGCAACCTGTGGTTTCCTTTCTCCACTGACACAGAACTTCTGTGAAGCTTTTTTTGTGCGATTTGAACTCACTTTACCTCATCCTAGCAAAAACACAGGCATTGTGACCACTCTGTGCGACACGGGGCAGCCTGCAGACAGCTCCCTGCGGATGACTGCTGGAGCAGCAGCTGCCCACGCTGCCGGACCATGGCCGGGACAGGGCCTTGGCAGGTACCCAAGCACAGAGCGAGGACCTCAGGTCACTGCTGTGACACAGGGACATCCCTGTGTGCCCATGACAGGCACGGGGATGCCTTAGCGCTCTCCCTGGAGCGCTACCCAAGTCCTGTGACAGTCACAGGCACCAGCAAAGCAGGACGCTGTTAGCGATCGTGGCTGCTGCAAACAAAGAGAGCACAGCGCAGCCGGCTGCTCCGTCATCCCACGATCTTCAATCCAGCGTCAGTGTTCTTGAGGCCTGACCCACAGCAGCACGGCTGGGCACGCAGGCTTTCACGGCACAAGCTGACAACCCTGTTCCTTAGGACACATCCCACAGCCTCCACAACGCCCGCAGCCACAGCGGCACCCAGGACGGGGCAGCGAGCTATCGGGATGTCACACCGCCTGTTGCAACAGGGACAATGGCGCACAGCACCGACCTGCTGGGGATGCCTGCTCCCGCTGCAGGACGCTACGTCCCTCCCTCCCTCCCTCCCTCCCGCTGTGCCTGACCAGAGGAGACCGTGGACCCCGAAACGCTGTCCCTGGTGAAGCGCTAACACCAAGCCTGGAGGGAGACAGCTTCCACTTCACACCCAGCTCCCGCCGTGGGGTGAGCTCTGGCTACACAAGAGCATCTGGATTTCCACTGAAATGACTCAATTCCCTCAGAGCGCGGATGGGCCAGCCCCAGTCTGAAACACAGGCACCCGCCTTGTCCCCTTTAACGTGCAGAGCAAGGACTAGAAAGGTCTGAGCTCTCTGCTCAGCATCACTTCTTTCCCCCCCTCAGCTGAACGGAAACACTCGTTACCGGATCCAAACCCTGTGTTGTCAAATGGAGCTCAGCTGTTCCCAGCAGAGCGATGGGAAAGATGCTGCTGGATCCGACCCGCAGCCAAGAGCCAGCCCAGCTGAACAAGCCAACGTCCAGCTATATTTTCCATCTTCTCAGCCCTGTCTCCAGGAAGGCTGCCGGCATGTTTAGTTTTTGTTTCTTCCTCCCATTTCCTCCAGCCATCCCTAGCAACTGCTCCCCAGCAGAAAAATCAGCCTTCTCCGCCTTCCACCTCTTCACAGAGGTGATGATGGAAGGGGTCCACATAGGGAAAACTTTTGCCCAAGTAAAGCAGCAGAGCAAACACAGATCTAGCCGGTCCTGCTGTGGTTTTCCTTGGGATCAGGGCTGACCGTCAGTGACCGGCTTTGCCCTCACCCAGACCACCTCTGGAGAGCAGGCCACACGTGTGAAATGATTTTTCTGGGTCTCATCACAAAACCTCCTTGTTTTGATGCCACTTGCAACGGCATCTACATTTTACAGTCTAAGTCTGTTTGCTTGCACTTTTCAGAGCTGAATCTCTTTTTGTCATTCCCAGCTCACGTCTCTGAGTTCTCAAGACCCCATCGGGATCATTCCTCCCCAGCTGGCACTCACACCACCACTGTCACCTGCACACGCACTGCACCTCTCCTTCCAGGTCACTAGTGACACTGGAGAAGAGTTGCCTCTAACACAGATGCGTACAGCTTCCCACTAAACAATCCATACACCCTCCCCGCAAGCCCCATACAACTTTCCGTGGGGCTGTACCCGCCCAGCCGATTCCCAAGCTCGTGCTGCGGTGCGGGCAGCGCGGCTGACGGGGTACGCACAGCCTCAGGCCGCTGCCGAGCCCCCTCCCTTCGCACACCCCAGCTCAGCTCCTTCCGAGCTGCCTCAATCCACATGTCCGTGTCCGGAGCGGAGGGCGCCGGCAGCCACCACCAGCCCAGCGGCTGCGGGACTTCACCTGCCCGGCCGGGACCGTGAGCAAAACCCTTCTGCAACAGCAAAGCAGCGTGAGAACCTCCCCAGCCCTGCTCGCCCTGCGCCGGAGGCGGCGACCGCCGAGCACGGGCGCATGAAGAGCAGAGCAGCGTAGAGCTGAGGGACACAGAAAAGCTGCTGAGCTACAACCCTGGGACTCTGCTAAATCCTCCTGGCAGCTGCCTCTCTGCTGGAAGGCATGGTCCATTCGGAAGCAAAAGCCCCCAAAAGCCTAGTCCGCCTCGCCGGTGCACGCCTGGCACCTACCAGAGCCAAACACTCCTCCCACCCAGTGGACAGGCAGAGCCGGGGTGGTTCTGCCTGTTGGAGGTACTGACATCTTAGACAAAAAGCAAAGGAAAAGATTATTTTGGACAGAGTCAACCATTCTGCTGCGGCCAAACCACAATGTTTCATTTCAATTTAAACCTACTGAAGTTTGCGTTTGACACTTTCAACTGTGTTCATAAAAAATGCTTAGAGGAGTTTCCAACACAACAAAGCCTCTTCCAAGTGAGAAAGCAGTGAGTCTTGCCTTGCAAATCTCAGAATCTTTCATTGTTTTCCTTTCTTTCCTAAAATGGGCATCTCAAAAGTCACGCAAATTTGTGCGAACAAGAAATGTCCACGTGGCTCATGTAGTTTGTTTGGCTCCCAAACTACATTTGTCGACTGAACACTACCTGCCAGGATGCTCCCAGCGACACCTCCGCGACACCTCTGTCAGGACCGCGGACGCCTGGCAGCCCTCGCCCTGAAGCCAGCAGCTCGGCAGGGACAGAGGCTCCTCGTACCCTGATGGGCTTCATGGCCAGAACCACTTCAGAGGAGAGAAGCTGTGGCGTCACGGATGCCACCTCCTGCTGCAGGTGTTTTTCTCAGGGCATCGCCCACCCGAGCACACAGCGAGCCCACTGCTGGTCTGCGATGGAGGGAGGAGCACTCTCAGCTACTCGGGAAGCTATTCATGGAAACAGACTTTCCCTGATGCAGCAGCAGGTGCAGGTCTTGCTGTGCTTTCTGATAACCTCAGAAAAAATACACAGTATTAAAAGAAGCATCACCTCTCCTACCTGCCACAATGGGCTATTGCTGGAGCATCTTGTATACGGTGTACTTGGTGGCATGCTTGGTGATGCTCCATTGCTCCCATAAAATGTGCCATAGCTAGGATCTATTATTAGCTGTTAAATGTGGAGAAAAATATCACCGGCTTTTTCTTTTAAATGAAGAGCCTTTTGGGGTATCGTTTTGCAACGGTAAAGAGCATTATAAACCCTATCATGGACATAGCAAAGAACTCCTTGCTCTGCACATAAGCCCCTTCTAAAACACCAGGCCAGAATCCCGCCAGGGTCACAACACAAAAGAAAGGCACCAGCAGAAATACTCCTCTTGTGGGTCCCACCAGCCCGCCCAGTCCCCTGCCTTTTCAGAGGAGAGAGATCTGCGCCAAGAAGGCTGACAAGGCTGGGTCAATGCGGGACTGAGTGATCAGCCAACTTGTATTTTTCACACCTGGCTGCAAAACCCAGTTTCTTTTCTGCATGAAAGTTCCATAAAGACCTACATTTTCACGGGAAAAGCATGAGGTTTTCAAGAACACATCACCCGGAATAACAATTGCAGCATCTTTCCAAAGCCCCGACTGCAAGCTTGACGCGCCGTCATAGTGCCTTATGGATGGGGTGGCCACGCACCCCCAGGCACCCCCAGGCACCCCAGTGCCAGCTCCCTGCCACGACTGGACCGGGGCTGGCCAGCTGGCAAAGCCCTGACCACCCAGCACTGAGAATGAGGTCAGAAGGAAGCCAAGGACTGCTGCCACAAGGTAGCGCGATCGATCAAACTATTTCCATGTTAGGGTGAGGTTTTTGGTAAAACAAAAGCTCTTTGCAGCAGGAACCCTTCAACTGAATCCCTATTTTCTTTAAAAAACTACCCCTACGGTGTAACTCCCACAAAATGCAGTATCTGTGTCTTCTTACACGGGGGGTGGTTTATCAAACTTTGCAGTTTTGCTTAACTGCTGGCAATAATCTGTACCCCAACACAAACAGCCAAAGAACTGACCTCTTATTGTTGTGCTTCAGGCATCACATTTCTTAAAACACACAAACAAAAATGTCCAGGATTTCTTCAATAAAGGTAAGAGTATTTAGCATCAAACTCCACAAATTATAATACAGGTTTCACTGTTGTATTTGCATTGTGGGAACTAGTTCAGTGCCCTGGGTTTGTTCCTATTGTTTGTAGAAATACCAGAAATAACGTAACTCCAAATCTTTCTCTTAAAAAAAAAAAAAAAAAAAAAAAAAAAAAANGCTCTCTGCTGAATGGGGTGATACTGACGTTATGAATTAATGCTATCAAAGCGCTTTATGATCCCTTCCATAAGTGTGCAACATTTAAAGCCGTGCTAAAAGGCAGTGCACAACTGCAACTTTTAGATCACACTAAGGTAAGGAAAATGCTGTTGACTCAGTGTTTCTGCTATAAATTACTGGCAATGGAAACAAAAAAGCTGAATGCTGAAGTCGTAGCACATCTCACAAGTGTCAGAAAAAGAAAAAACTAAGAGAGAATTGAGTTAGTTCAAGCTCCCTTCTCCATCTGAGGCAGCCCTGCGTGTCTCCCCAGGATTTGTCACAAACTGAATCCGAGCGGTGTCACCCAGCTGGACACGAGGAGGCACGTGTGACACTGGCCACCTCCAGGAGAAAGCCAAGGACTGGCTCCAGTGCATCTTCCAGAGGGGACAGACCCCTCGCCTGCCTTCACTGCCCTGTAGCTTCCCTCACACTCCTGGCTCCTGCAAAGGGCGGGAGCCTCCTCCTCCTCCTCCTCCTCCTCCTCCTCCCCTCCGCCAGGCTGATGGAGCTGCCCCAGCCTGCGGTGAAGCTGCAATCCCCTGTTTGTGGGACCACAGCCAGTTGCCTTGGAAATGACGACTTCACTGCAGAACCACGCAGCAGGACGGGAGGACACGTCTGGGGCGAGCCGAAGAAGCCGAGTGCTGCTGCCTGTGTCACGGACCAGGAGGATGGAAAAGCAGGGTCTCGGCAGGGCTGAGCAGCAAGGAGGTACATGGAGGAGGCTACCCCAGGCTTCTGGTTTACCTTCTTCCCAGGCAGGGAGCGCAGAGGCGTCCCTTTGCCGTGTAAAGCTCCTTCCCTGCTCCTCACCGCAAGCAGTGCAGCTCCCCAGTATCTATGCGTACGTTACCAGCCCTCGGTGAACATCCCTACCACAGGAATTCAGAGGGTTTGTCTGCAACCTACAGAGAAACTCTCTTTGACTTCGTTACAGTAAAATGAGCTCTGTAACCCACCCTGGCTAGACAAAAGGCACAGCAGCTCTCGAGGAAAACTGCAGGAAACTTCACAAGGGTCGAGTCCACACGGGCTATTACTGACGGAAGCCCACACCAAGTTAAATCGCCCTTGATAAATAAGGCCTCTGCGAATAGTCCAGCTCAGAGCAGAACCTGCCCCCCCCCCCTTCCTCCAAATCTGGTTCTGCAACAACCACCCTCGCTGCAGCAGATCCTCATAGCGGGGAAAGAGGGCTCCTGCGTTTAGCAAAGAGCATCCGAAAGGCACATCCCTTGTTTGGGGATGTCCTGCACGGGGATGCAGCCGAGCCCGTCTGCCCGCTCGTCAGCCAGAGCCTCCTCCAGCAGTCGCCCCAACCACCGGCCACTCTCCCCATCCCCAAATCAACCGGCAAAGCTCAATTCCCCCCCATTAAGCACGGGCACAGTACCTAACTGCTCTGAGCCTGATCCCTCGCTGCACTGTCACCGCAGCCTTACTGTGCCCAAACCCGCAGCTCAGTTTTTGTCCTTCCAATAGACTTTGTGATAAAGCAAAGTGAGGTTGAAACATCTACCTGGGCCCGTATGGCATCACGTTATCACCGGGCAGTGACATATCACGGTTGGCTTCCTGCAGAAACACTGGTGCTCTAATTGTAATTAATGCCGCTACAAATAAACAAAAAAAAACAACAAAAAAAAAACCAACAAAAAAAAGGTGTGTTGGGCTGTTGTACTTCCAAGAAACTGCTCACTGCAAACATCAGGGGATGCAGCTCCGTCTGCTGCCCTGTCCGTGCACAGGCAAGTCTCTTGCTCCCAGCCTTCCTAATAAGTTGCTTGGTCAGGGGTAGATGACTTAACCTCCCTCTCCGATTCTTAATCTGTGAAATTATTCAAAGAAGTTCGATCTGCCTTGACAAAAGAGCCTTTGTGTGCTCTGAATCCGCAGAGTTCACCACAAGCGAACTCTCTGTGGCTGTGCAGGCGCAGCACGCACGACGGGCACTTCCCACCGGGACCGTCGTACTCCGGGACACTCCTAAACTTGAAAGTTGTAGTACCAAGTCCTGTGATTCCTTCTAGCTGTGCAGGCACAAGAACACCGATCTATACAGCTTCCCACTGTCTTAGTGCAGATAAAAAGGGTTTGGTTGCTGATGCTTATCAGCTGGAAGGCCTCAGGAAGAAGTCTGGGAGTAGAAATCATCAGGAAGAGAGCAGCTGTGGAAGGAAAACCTCAGCTACGAAACTCCAGAGATAACGGGCTACGTAAGACCTTAAAAGGGAATGAGACTGTTTGGAATTTTTGGTACAGCTAATAAAGAAAAGCTCACAGCAAAGTCTGCAGACAGACCGTCCTGAGTTCCTTTTCCAACAAGCAGCAGCATAAAATTGTTAATGCAGTGGTCAGCTCTGCAGCTGCTGTTCAAACTGTGTGGACAAGGTTGGTACTGAGAGGAATAATGTTAATTTTGTTCCCGACTCTGTAAAATGGGCCGTAAAGGCGGAAAACTCAAGAACGGGAGCCGAACAGTGTGCCAATAAGAAACCAAAAAGCAGAGACTGAAGAAATTAAAAGTGCAATGAAGAAACCCCAAAGCAGTCCTGTGCCTGGCTAGAAGTTCCTACCGAAGACAGCAGACGTCCAGGACAGCCTGACGCTTTCCCCCAAAACTAAGCCAGGCCAGGTCACCGCACGCCACTGCTTCTGCTCCCATCAGGCTCCGACCTCTCAGGATGGTGAGGTCTGACCTCAGGATCACAACCGTTCGCAGCTGATCAGGGTTCGCACTCTGGACACAAGCTGAGGTTTCCGCAGAACCCCGAGACAACCGCACCACTGCTTCAGGCTGAGCTGCAGGCTTCAGTCATTTTTGCTTCCATTTCTAAAAACGCGGTTTTATTAATTTGCCCTGTTCACCCTTGAAAACCAGTGCCCTTAAGACAACCATTTACTAAAGAGTTCAGCCCCAAACGAACTCATTGACCAGGCCAGCTAGCAGCCTTACTCGCCTCATGTGTAAACGAGCAACAGGCTCACTGAAATCCCAACTGAGGAATTTACTCAACACTATTAACTTCATCACCTTTCTGCCAAACTCACGCTGTTGTAAA
This sequence comes from Himantopus leucocephalus, assembly GCA_003993805.1. Classification (NCBI taxonomy): domain Eukaryota; kingdom Metazoa; phylum Chordata; class Aves; order Charadriiformes; family Recurvirostridae; genus Himantopus; species Himantopus leucocephalus. Next base: position 20,324,630 of record RSEF01000013.1, read on the forward strand.
TGGCACCAGAACCGAAAGCAGCAAGCAATCTCAGCCTCTGGCAGAAGGGTCTACGCTGCGGAGATGCAGGCGTCTGTTCATTACCTGGAGTTTGGCATAAGTTGAGAAACTTTGTGCCTGACGATGCCTTCAGTGATGCCACCCCCGCACGGATGTGCCGTCCCCCGCTCCCGGTGCCGCACTTCTGACTGGTGTCAACGTGAGACACGGATCAGCCTGGTCTGGAGTAACAACTCCAAAATCCCCCCTTTTTTTGGGCGGGCGAGCTGGGGCAGGTATTCTTGCACACAAGTATATAAAGAGCAACTGCAGTAAGCGGAGCCGCCGCGCACCCGCTCAGCTTCACCCCCCCGGGAAGGCGGCGGCGGGGACCCCCGGGTCCCGCTGGCAGAAGGGCCGACACCCCACACCGCGCCGGGCGGGGACTCGCGAGGGGCTCCGCGGAGTGGGGGGGGAACACCGCCGACGGCCCCCCCAGCCGCGGCCGAACCCCCCCGCGCCCCGCCGGGCCCGCCGCGCACACCGCCCCGAGCCCCGCCCGGCCCCGGGACCGGCCCCGCCGCCCCCGCCCGGCCCGTACCGTACCCTGTCGTCCGCGGGGGCCGCGTCCTGGAGCCGCTCCTCGTCGGGGGCGGCGCGGAGCTCGCCGGCGTCGGCGCCGGGGCCGGGGGCCGAGGCGGGCTCGGGGCCGGGGCCGGGGCCGGGGCCGGGGCCGGGGCGGGCGGGCGGCGGGGCGCGGCGCTGCCCGACGCGCAGCGCGCCGAAGTCCAGGGTCTTGCTCTCGAAGGCGCCCTCGACGCTGCAGAAGAGGCCGCCGCGCTTCTGCCGGGGCGCCGCCGCCGCCGGGCCGGGCCGCGCCAGGTACACCGGCAGCTCCTCGCCGCCGCCGCGCCGCCCGCCCGCCGCCATACCGCCGCGCCGCCGGCACCGGACGGGACGGGGCCGCGGGCGCGGGCGGCGGCGCGCGGGGCGGGGCGGGGCCGCTCACCGGCCTCCCCGCGGCAGCGGCGCGGGGCCGCGCTGACGGGCGCGTTCGGGGGCGGGGGGGGCGGGGGGAGCGCGGGGGGGCGCGGGCCCGGGACAGCCGCGGGCGCGGCGGGCGCCCGGCGGGACGGGAGCAGCCGCCTCCTCCACGGGCAGGGTGCCGGGGGCGCCGCAGCGGTGAGGTGGCACCGGGCCGTCGGGGACAGAGAGCGGGGAGGCGCGGGGGGCGTCTCGCCGTGGCTCTGCCCGGCCGGCGCCGCAGCGGGCGACGAGCGGGTCCGGCTGGGCCACCGCCCCGGGACCGGCGCTGGGACCCGCGGGGCTGCAGCCGGGCCGGGCCCGGGGCGAGCGGCACAGCCCGGGGCAGCTGCAGCGGCGCCCGCGGGTCGCGCTGGCGGACGGCGGTGCTCTGAGATCAACGGCGCGGGGGGCCCGGAGGGACGAGCCGGGGCTGAGGCTGAAACACGGCAACGGCTGCGTAACCGAGTGGCAGGCTGTGGAATCTGCCACACAGCGCCGAAACCGGAGTTCTGAATTAAAATTCTTTTTCCAAGTGTTTATGTCTTTATAGAGAGCAGGTACGCAGTACCTGGGCTCAACACCCTCACATGTAATTTCTCACGCCACGTACTTGTGTCACGAGATGTTGTCAGTTATGCTTCTTCCAGCCCTTTTTGTGAAAACACAGCGGTGCCATTGTCTCTGCCGGTCCTCCGAGGGCCGATGGGTCTCACCGAAAAGTTCAGGTGGAGCCTGACCCACGATGGAGAGCGATGCCCCCGCGGCCACGCCTGGGGGGGTCTGCGGGCACCGGCTGACGGGGGCTTCTTGGAGTGACAGGGAGAAAACGGTCCGGGATTGTTTCCTTCCTTCTGCGCTCTGGGGAGCAGTCCGCTTTTGTGACTGGGCTGTAGCGGCGTCATTAGCTAAGTGGAACAATCTCCAGGACCTTGAATTTTTGACTAATTAATCAGGTCTGAAAAGTTAGGAGAAGAGACAATGCACTAAATGTAAACAGTGTCAGCAAACGGGTGAGTTACTTTAACAGCATTGTGTCACCATAGAACCATAGAATTGTTGAGGTTGGAAGGGACCTTTAAGATCATTAACCTAAACTGCGCAGCAGAGTAAAACACTGCTCAGCGCCTACCCTTACTTTCTCTAAAGCGACAGCAGAGAGGGTTAAATTTGGTTGTTCTCACAATCTTACATGAACTTTAATATGTGGCTGCCCCAGCTCTGTGGCTTCACAGAATTGACCACCACGGGCTCCGTGCCGGCGCCAGAGCCCCACTGCTCGCCCCACCAGGGCCGCGCGCCCAGAGGAGAGCCCTGTGCTGCTGCCTGTGTGGTGCTCACTGCCACTTCAGGTGCAGGGGCAGCAGCAGTGCCTGGCAGCTCAGGAAGGAGGTATCCCTTCAAATAGCCTGAGGGAGTTTGTTTTGTAGTTTCTACTACTGCTCTCCTGGCAAATGCTCTCGTCTGTAACCAGATGCTTCACAGCGAGGCCGCCAGTCCTGTCCGCAGGGATGCACACAAAGTGGCTGCCCACCAGGTCTTTACCGTCCTAAGGGACCACCTTAGCATGAATTAAGTTATCCTCCTCCCGCTGCAAGCTGGATCCACTGAGCAGAAAGTGAAAACCATCTCAGCCAGCTTCTGCCCCTAGCAAGGGGGAAAATGCACACATCTGCTGATTTCGGAGCTGGCGGCCAGAACACTTTTAGGCAGTGAGCAGAGCCCCCGCCTTCTAGTTGCCAAGTAATAGCACTTGAGGCAGAGAGCCTTTCTGGGGACAAAAAGCATCTCCTGAGCCGCAGACTGCCCCGTGGCTTTGTGCACTGACCCCGCAGAGGTTAGAGTGAACCCCTTGTTTTGGTTGGGACCTCTCCATATGGCTGTGTAGCTTTGTGGGGAATTAAAATTCCTTGGAACGGGGCCTGGCCTTTGTCTGGTTCTGCAAATGTGCAAAAGTTTCAGCATTATACTTTAATAGCAATATTTATTTGAATCCTGATTCTAATGTTTATCTTTCCTGGTGCCTTGCTGCATTGCAGTGAAGTTATCTGCACCAGTAAAGGAGTACGGGGGCTCATCTAAGAAGTGAAGGCTTTAAAATTTGACCTTTACTGGAAATTATTCACTGTGTAAAAGACAATTCCTGATTTTATTTCTCAAATTGCCATTTGCTTTTAAGATTCTTTTCATTAGGTGTTGTAAGGCCTCTGGTTCAAGAATACCATGAAAATTGAAGTTTGGGCTCAGTGTGTGTTCACTTTGCTTTTGTGCCCGGCAGAATGCATTATTTGTATTTCTGTATGTGTATGTCTCAGATCAGATTTGAAGCTTTTAATTATGTGATGACAAAATGTCTGTCCCCTGTAATTAAGCACATTTTCTTTTCTTTAAATCACATGTTTATATGCTAGTTGGCAAAAATGCTTTTGAGGCAAACGGTCATGAGTGGTGCGTCTTCAAATCCTGCTGGCAAACCAGATCTCCCCTCGCTTGTCTGTGCAGAGTAGAGAGATACAGATCAGGGAGGGGATCCCACGGAAAGGTTGTCTCCCCGGCCTGAGCCCAAGGAGGACGGACATGGCAGGCGTTTGCACTCCTGTACTCGGGTGCTGCCGCGGGACCTACCAGAACCGACACGTCAGCCCTGCGGAGCGTTCCCTCGGCTCGAGGACTGCGCTCGCATCTCGACCCCAGAGCAAGAGTGCCTGTCCCTCATGGTTCGGGAGTCTGCGCTGAGCCTGCCAGATGGGCACTGGTGGTCATATCTTGAAAGAAAAGAAATAGGCTGGTATTCAGGCTCAGGGAACGGCATTAATTTTATGGGAAATTACATTTTGTAGTGGCAAGCTCCTGATTTACGTCTGACTAGACTGTGTCTTTCTAGTAGAGGAAGAACTGTTTCTATTAAGCAGCACTCAGAAATGGAAATCAGTGACGCTGCAGGGTGAACCGCGCTGGTTACGAATGGGGGGAGTGGTGTGGCCTTCTTGGAAATGGTCTTTAGGCAAATCCCTTTCTGCAAAAGGATTAGTTAATAAGATGAGACATAATCACCCTGTCTGGGGTGGGTGTTTTCTTACTCTGTGCGCTCAGCCCCCGTGTTGGTTTCCTTTGTTGTCCCCATCATCTGCTGCCAGAGCACCAGCTGGGTTTCCCGTCAGTCCCTATGCAGGGGGATCGCGGGCCCAAATAACGACTGCCCGATCTGCTGAGTAACCAGTGAGAGGCACAACCTGCGGTATAACTTTCGCAGGCATTTCCTCCGTCAGGCTGCCCACTTACAAAGTGTTACCTTTTAAATATTTGAAGAGGAATTTACATTGCCAACTGAATCATTCAAACAGCAAAGGTATTGACAGAGAAGTCATATTAGGTCACCTTGCCTGCTGCTGCCAAGCCATCGTTGTTCTCTGCTGGGTATTTTCTGATGATTTTGCTAATTCATTTTCCATTTGTCAGGCCGGCAGGCCGTTTCTTAATTGGATAAATTCTGCATCCTCTGTTGGCAAACTTCTGTGCTGGTTGCCATTTCCCAGATGCTCTATGCAACGTCATTCTGTCTATAATAAAAACAGAAAAGCATTAAAAAAAAAGGGAAGCATGTTCCAAATTGTGGCTTATTGTTCACATAATGTTGCCTGTGCCACTGGATGTTGCTCACTACAACAGCAGGTTAAGATCTTGTGTTTCCCTTGTCTCACTAACAAGGTGGAACCCATCATCCCTCGCTGTTGTTTTAGACAATTTTAGAAGCAGAATCACACTCCTAAACACTGCGGCTGGATTTTATCAAGCAATGGATAATTTCAGGACCAATGGTAACTATCTGGAGTTCTTCAGCGAGGTGATTTTCATGGGCATCTATCAGTAAACAGAAATCGAATACCGTGTTTCCAAGCACAAGTTAGTAAACTGCCAAGAGGACGCACCTCCCTCTGTGGACGGTACGATAGTGACTTGCACGGTGGCGGCACGTGCGTGTTGGTGCGATGCCAGAGGCCTCCGGTGTGGCAGCAGATGGGCGCACGGTGGCAGATGCGTTAGGGACCAGCATGGGGCTGCTGGCACTCAACACTCACGTGCCCTCGCTGCTGGAGAAGTCCCTTCCCCTCGGTGGTCTCACAGGCAGCAGTCACATCCTCATTTTCACCCCCATTTTGGTGAATTAAATGCCCTTCATTATTAACATTGAAGTTTTTGTCATCTGCCATCTGTGTTGTAAATAACCTCTCCCAGGTGACTGGGAGGACATGAGACACGACGTCTCTGCCGACGTGGGAGTGTTTTCCCATGGCTGTGATGCCCCCGCATCAGGTACCCAGGCAGCCCCACGAGGGACGCAGCCCACCAGTGGGGCCCACAGGGCTGGGTCAGCACCTCCTCTCAACCAAACTCCACCTGCGAGGTTTCTGCACAAAGCCCTCGCAAGTGCTGCAGCACTTGCACTGACGTCTCTGCCCCGCTGAGAAGGGGCTCTCACCCGCGCAGGGATCACGTCCGCGGCTCTGGGCGCGTCTCTCCAGGGCTGCCCCTGCACCGCCAGTGCTGTTGGCCCGTTCCTGGGGCAGCTGAGCATCACCACGGTCCAGACGCGCTCACAGGAGCCAACTGACTTTGCGGGAATCGGGTGACTTCCAGTGCTTTCTAGCATTGCTGTCAGCTGAGCTGCCCCTTTCACCCCAGAGCAACACAAAGGCTTTGGCAGGAAGAAAGTCCTGCCAGAGATTCACAGTATTTAGTATTTAGCTTTTGCTTTTGCTTCTTTTTCTGGCATTACTCAGCCTCATTAAAGAAAGCTGGGGGGGTGGGAGGGAAGCATCACTGGCTCCGTAGCTGTGACCACAATGCCCATTAGACTTGGGGAATGTCATGTTGTTTGAAGGAAATAGGCTGTTGACATTAGGTGAGATTTGACCCCCTCCTTCACCAATGCTCACAAGCTGAAGCAAAGGAGAGCCATGTCCTGAGTGAGGACATTTCCTTCCTTGATGTCAAATCAATACAAAATGGTTTTACACAGTTTTTCCTGTGGGCCTGGAGGCAGCAGTTCTTTAATTGCGCATGAAAGGGACATAATGACAGCATAACTTTGTTAGCCTGATAAATGCACGTCTGGTTTCATAGCTCATTTGCTTCTAAGGTCTGTAGATTCAGCTGGAGAAGCCCTGAGAAGCAGCGGGGCAGTGGGAGTGGCAGGTTAACACTGATTTATCCATCCCCATCTGCTTCCTACAGGGTTTGATAAAACTGCAGCACTTTATTACCTGCATAATAAGTAGCAATGATGAAATTAGTCAGGGTTACCTTGTTTCATGCAAAGTTAGAGCTGCCTTCTCTTACTCTGCTGTCCTGATTTACGAGGGTGTCCTGTTTGAGGAGACTGCCAGACAAACAGGATTGTTTTGCTGATTCATTCTTGCAGCAACGTCAGGACAGCCTCCAGCACTGCATTTCATGTGCCTCAGGGAATGTCGGGCTAAGGACAAAAACAAAAGGAATAGTGAAAGAGCCAAACTTGACAAGAAAATCTGCTTGTCCTACTTCTTACATTTAGAGGCAGAGGTCAGAGATGGGTAGGTTCTCTCATTCCCCAAGAAATGGCACATTCATGAAGGGCAGGCGACTGATGAGCCTGCTATCTCTATCGACCAGGGAAGGCCAGTGACTGATGCTTCCACCACCGTGCTCCAGTTTCTAAACTTTCGGACACAGTGAGTTAGGAGGTCACAGTAGACCTTTGCGACCTTCCAGGCTGCTCTGCACATCAAAGGGTTCTCCATCTCAACTCTGTATATCTTTCAGAATACCATCTGATCTTGATTTACACTTTTAATGCTGGGGAATATGTGACATGCACAGTGAGAGCCTCCTCTAAATGTGCTCAACTTCAGGTTCCAGCAACAGACCTCTCATCCCTCTGTGAGCTTCAGGGGCCTCCGGTATCAAGTGTCTGCACCCCCATAATGGCACTTATAGACTGTGATCGAGTTCCGCTTAACCTTCTCTTTGACATGATGATTGTATTGTTGTCCTTGAGAATAAACTATAAGGCATGTTTTCCAGTCCTTTTGCTGTGATTGTGGCTGGAGGAGGTGGTGGTTTTGTCATCCACTGGAGACGCAGGCAGCTAGAACTGAAGGCAGCGTGGCAATACCATAGCAATGTTAAATACATCTATACGTACGCCCGTTTGATATTTCTCTTTACACATCCAAGGGCTAGTTGTCTTTGCCACAAAGACACGTGGGGAGCTGATGTTCAGCTCATTTAAAATCACTGTTTTCCAGAACAGAGTTTCCTGTGCCGGTAGGTGTGTCTTTGTTCCTAGATGTGTGAGTTTGTTTGTGTCACTGGGCCCAGCTTTCCATGGCACAGCCAGCATGCTGCCCTACCCCCCTGGAGGTGCTATACCGGAGGAGAGAAGTTAATGGATGAGTCTGGAAGGACAGAACTTGTGTTGTCATAAACTAGGAGAGACGGGAACAGGACGGTTGCCTAACACAGAAACAATGCTGGGGGGAAACAACCCTCTATATTGGGTTCTGGAGAAAGGTTTCACCACAGGCACAGACATCATCCGATGGACTGCCGTACAGTGGGGTGGTGGCTTTCATCAAATCCTTTACCAAAGTCAAACCACTGCAGAGTTGGAAAGAAAAAACATTTGACTCTGTCAAAAGCCTGTCCAGTATTCCATGTCAAAGCCACAAGCCATAACGTGTTAATCCCTATTGCAAAACGCTGTTGTATTGTTGGAGGCTGTAACTTGCAGCGACACATACAGATGGACTTCAGTGTGCTGTCAGTCTGTCACACTAACAGAGAGCACAACCCTGATGAGCAGTTGGAAGTTATAATCTTCTGTGCTGGGTTATTCCAAGAATATTTCTGAAATGGAGTAATGCTTTTTGTTCCCAGATTTGTGTACTGCTGAGCAAAAACTATGGGAAAGTCCAACATTTCAACATGTGTTTTTTTCCTCCTGAAATGAGCTGATAGTCAAAATGTTAACAAATAATAATTGTGGAACAGGAGTTCTGAAAATTTCCCTGTGAGGACTCTGGCCTCTCCTTCCTTCTGCCTCTCCTTGTCCTCTAAGGAAGGACTACTACCTCTTCCCCAGTGCCCACGGGCTCTCGTGGCACTGCAGGGAACACAATCCATTGCAAACTGTGTCACTCAGTCATGAAGTTGTTGGAGACAAAAGGTGCCAGAGATAAAGCTCTCACAAGGCAACAGAAGTAACGCTTTTAAGGGGTGCAGAAGTACAGTACAAAACCCCAAATATTCCAACCTGAGTAGAGTCTCCATAGCTAGCTGGACCCACTCGAACTAACGAGGAGGAACCCTGGTGACCCAGGAGGCTCTGCGCATCAGGTAAGCTCCAGCCACCTTGCCTGAAGACGGAGATAGCTCAAGACCAGCCCAGAGATGCAACTCCAGACTTCCAGGAACTACCAAGTAAACCTGCAGACATCTTCTGTAGGTTGCAGGTCAGTGGGCAGTTTCGGCATCACAGTTTGGGGAAGGGTGAGACTGTAGAAGAGGTATCTGGCTTGGTGTGGAGTCAACTGCTAGGGCCTGTGCGAGATGGATTTATGTAAAAAACCACCCATTCGGGATCAGTTTGAAGCCCAAAATATTGTGCCAGATTCACTTCAAGAGCAGTCAGCCCCGCTCCTCTGAGTTCATGTTCTGCCTCTCAAAATCAGTCTCTTTCCACCTGTTCTGTTGGTTCCCTGCTTCCCGGATGATGTCATCCCGCATCTTCTCCCAAGCTGTGCAGCCTGGCTTGGCCGTTCTCACTCGAGAGCTCCGCCTTTGGCTTTTGCTCTGACAGCAAATGCTAACTGGCTTTCACACGTCAGTCTGCTGTTGTGACTCCCTCTCATTCCAGCCTGTCCCAGGGTTCACCAGCTACTCTTCCCTGTGCCCGCTTTTATTCCCGGACAGGACTTTGAGGACTAAGCTGAGATTTCTTTGTTTCCATGGTGTTGCACTTGACCTAATCAACCATTGCAGACCTCAAGTGTTCTTGCCTGCAACCTGCCCGCCGATGGCTTCAGCAGAGTACACTGGTGCTCTATAGCAAAAACAGGTGGTGTATCTAGAGATAATTAGTGATTACCTGCTGGTGATTACATGCCTATAATCAGTAATTAGATGTCAACAGAGTAGAATTATAGTGGATTTAAAGGTACTATGTTTGTTTGCTTGTTTGTTTATATGGTTTCTTGTAACTGTGAGGAAGCAAGTGGTGAAATGTATTTTGGCCAGGCTCGTGAAGTAGGCAGGGCTGCCATTTGTGCACATTTTCTGTCACGGCCCTCTGAGCTCTGGTATAACCCGTGACATAAGCATCTTAGCTGTGTAAATACCACAGGACTGAAAGATGTCAGTCTGCTTGCCTGTCACTCCATTTGCCATCACTTTGGAGGAAAAACGTATTCTCTAAACCCGAGTGATTAGTGTCTTGCAGGAGCCAGAACCTCTGCTTGCCGTGGCCAGGACCACTTCTTAATTTTCACTAATTCAGATAAAAAATAACTGGGCTGGGAAAGGGTTGTTATCTAATGATGTGTAAAGCTAGACTGTGCTCACGTGGTATCATGGTCCATATTGTGCCGGGAGAGATAAAGCTTGCGGTCTAGCCGCAGTCCTGGCTCAGTGGAGTGACTACCAATAGCTGAGCAAAGCCTTACTATCTAAGAGGAAAAAAGAGTTGGCTCAAGCACTACTTTAGGACTCTGCTTTTCCCTGGTGAGCCATGAATTTACCAGGATAAACTGTGTTAGGAGCCATAACTGCCCGGCCAGCGAAGTCGGGAGCCCGTGCAGGAGGCAGACGTCCCAGGCAGCTCATTCCGGCGTCATCAGCAGCTGAGAACCAGCCACCGCCGAGCGGAGTGACGGGCTCCTGGATGCTGACACGACTTCTCCCTCCCGCGCTGCAGAGGGAACTGGTGTCATCAGGGAGGTCCCTGCAAGGGTGAGGACGGGATCCCTCGGCAGCGTGGCCGTGCGCGGGGGGTGTCCCAGGCAGCAGACCGGGCAGCATCACTTGCTGTGCATGGGACGTGGCAAGGCAGATCGAGAGCCGAGATCTCCATCCTGTCACAGCAGATTAGCTGCAGAGAACTTAATGTACTGAGGTGATGGATACAGCGTGAGGACAGAGCTACAAAGGTCAGAACGCTGCTAGTCCAGAAGAAAGTCTGCAAGCATTTCTGTTTCTCTCCAAGCCACGCCAGGGAGCCATGTGCGAACCGCTAAGGTTTTGTCTTCCATCTGCTTGAAAGCAGGGGCGGGGGGAGGAATCACGAGAGAGAGATTTATCCTTGTCGGCCAGAGGATGAACTAAGTCCTGGCTGAAATCTCTATTTGTTGAAGGAAGACACTGCAGGAGAGAGGTATCTCAATGAAAAGAGAAGTTTTGTAGATTTTATTTAAAATAAAACAGTGTCTTTTGAAGTTTTACGCATCAAAGAGAACAGAAAAAAGGCCCAAGTGCAAAGGTCCTTGTTAGATCCTCAGACATCAGACATGTCACCCTCTGATCAGCTGAAGATACTTTAGAAGTTTTCCTAGGCATGTTTTTTCAGGGAAGCAGGCAGCTCTGAGGATTAATAATAAGCTACATTTGCTTTCAGCTTTAATATACTAATGTAATTTTAACCAGGTCAAGTAATGGCCAAAATACATTATGAAAATAATTTGCATTCATTTAATTAGCCTAGTTCATCTGATAGTTGCAAATTTTCAGGAGAGCAATAAGTGCCACGGGTACAGACAGGAGTCAGTGACAGCAACACAGAAAGACCTTCCCCCGTGTGCACCACTCCTGCTCACCTGCTGCTCTCCAGCCCGGGGCACAGGGCTCCCGAGGACACCGCGGTGGGACGCGTCAATGCTGTAGTTGACTGTCGGATTGCAGAATCACTTGCTGGTTTCTTGTCTGCTTTGGTTTGGTTTGGTTTGGTTTGCTTTGCTTTGCTTTGCTTTGGTTTTCCACCTCAGCGTATATTACATGCTTGTGCTGCGCAGACAGCACCAAGGCAAAGATGCGATGGGACCGTGGTCTCGGGGCCACCCGCTGCGGAGGGGTGGTGGCTGCAGCCCCCACTGCAGCCTTCATGCTGTAGCTGGTGGGCACAGCGGTGTCAGCGCAGCGTGAGGGCCGTGTCCGAGATAGCTGTCTTCCTCCGCAGGCACTTGGCCAGTGATCTGGGCCGTCTAATAATAGCCGTGCCGGCCGCCTCGCAGGGGTAGCTGCGCCTGCAGCCCAACGCGTGCGGCGAGGAGGAAGAGCCAGGTCTAATCTGATCAGACTGTGGCGCCATTCCTCTCCCACCACCACTGGAAATGGGCTGCTGACAAGACCCACATCAGCCAGTTGTCTGTTTTCCTTGCGGCGCAGCCAAGATGAAAGGGGATACTGACATTTCTCACAGGGACTGACTTGCAAAGGTCATTTGGACTAAAATTCACCCATCCAAATTTTACTTCCATTTCTACTTACTACTGCTTTCTGTCAAAAGTATCCAATATAATGATGGTTTCACCTTGCTGTGCTCCACCTGGCTAGGAGTGTATTCTTATAACATTCTTATATAAGTAGATCTATAAGTATTATTGTAAGTATTATAATAATAATATAATTATATTATAAGTATTGTTATAAGTATTCTTATAACATTCCTGGTGTAAATCTGGATTAACTGGAATGTATCTCTGTGGAGATGCGTTTGTGCAAAATGGGTGCAGGAGAAAGCAGAATCATGCTGTGTTTTGTAACAAAGCTACATGGTGTTGGCAAACAGAAGATGTCTGACTCCGTCAGCCAAGCATAGAAACTGAGGCTCTGAGACGCAGTGGGAAGAGACAGGTGAGAAATGAATGAGCTCAAGGCACTTCAGGAAACCCCTTGGTGGGCAAAAAATGGGCAAGTTTCATTTGGTATAAAGAGCAAAGACAGCAGGGCAGTAAAGACAAGAGTCAGCAGATCCAGCGCCAGCCAGCCACACCTCCAGCTTATCTAGTTATATTAGTAATTGTGTTCCGTCTGTAGGCGCTGTCCCACCAAACTTCCCTTTGAAATCACTGCCAAATTATCCCACCATTAAGGACAGGTGGTGGACTATCCCTTCAACACAGATGTTAAAATAGATAAAAATACATAATGTCCTTCTATGTTGCTTGCTAAGTCCTTCCCTAAGCCCTAGGGAAAAGCGAGCACAGCTTATGGGCTCCCCTTCCCAGGGAATAGTAGAAAAAGCCTTCTGTACAACGGAAATCCATCACCCAAACACATCCTGCTCTTCGCTCCTTTGCAAGCCGTCTTGGAATGGGTGTTCCCTAAACTCATTTTCAGCTGCTCATGTGAAACCCAAGACTCTGTCAGAAGGCCAGAACCCAAGCTCAGCTGCATCGAATACACCTGGAAGAATCGCGTGAAAAAGGGGGACGTAGTCCAGAGTAAATCCCGCCACATCAAGGTCGGCGTCAGGCTCATGACGCATCCAGCGGGTGGGGGAGAAGAGCAGGTTGTGCCAGTTTCAGACCACGCGGTGGACTCCTGTTCCCAGGGAAACCCTCATCTTCCCGAATCGGTAAGCTTTCCGGCTGGACTGTGACGTGTGTGGCTGCGAAGGGTCCGGTCCACTGGGCTGTGAATGAAGGTCTCTGCAGGGAGCCTCAAAACAGGCGGGATGCGATGCAGGGTTATGCTCCAAGGATCAAAGGTTAAAGTTCTTAGTAACTTTTCCTTTAGGCCAAAAAAGGACGCAAGATACTGTTCCCCAGAATGCTTTAATTTTTGCTATTTTCTACTTGATATATTGTTCGTTTCTTTCTCTGTGATGGCAATAGGCACTTCAGTATCAAACTGCCCCCCGGAGTGGTTGCACATCCAAGGTTAAATTTGTGACCCGATGTCAGAGGCGGGAAGTGGAAGCCACAAGTATTTCCTACTCATTTCAGGACGCTGTTATGTCTCGGGGCCCGGTTCTGCATCGTTTTCCTCTGCAAAAGGGAGTGTAAAGTGGTAGCAGAGGAGGAGAATGCTCCATTCAACCCTCGGCCCTTCTATCAATGCCAGCTGAAAGGGTGAGACAATAAAAGTCTCACCACCTAATCTATAAAAATTTTGGAAGAATAGTTTAGAGGGGGTCAGGATTAGCTGGCTTTATGGGACTGCCGTGTTGCACAGACACTAAATTAACATCAGTGTTTTCTCTTTATAATACATGTCCAGACCCACCTTTGCTCAGACTGAAGGGGCTTTTCCTAACTTCTGGCGTGGCTCTTCCGTCTCAGCTGCCTTCACTTGTAAACCAACGGCCTGTGAGTGCCATACCACGGGCAGACTGCAGTGAAAGGAATTAAACTGACTCATCACACCACAGGCTCATTCCTGTTAATAGTGAATTGTGCACCACAAAATACCATTGTGCTGAGTGTCACCACTCCATGACTTCTACTAAGTACGCAAAAATAAAGAGCGAAGAGAGAGAAAGACCGATGAGCAGATAAAGAGCCAGATGCTTTCTTGCTGGAGGGGCTGGAACCCGGGGTCCAAATTGCAGCACTTTGATGTGGGCCCTTTATAGAGCACGGGCGAGTTAAGAACGTCGGTGGCTGTGAACTTTCAAAACACAGTGAGGTGTTTTGGACTGGAAAATTGTGAAAGGCAGCACATTAGTCATTTCCCTCGGAAAGCATATGAATGCTGTATCTGCTCATGGTAAACTTTGAATGTCTGAGTTTGAACTCAATCTGCACCCCAGATGTGCTAATGCCTTAACTGCAATACAGCTTTCACGCATCCCATAAAACATGCAGTATTTTAAGACTTTCAGACCCATGACTGCCAAATGAACCACGCTCAGTCTGTGAAGCTAAATTCCTTCTCCCCATATTTGCACTGTTACTACAGGTTTCTCTTGGTAAAAAATGGGTAAGAACATGGCAGGTTACTTTTGCAGTGTGGCCCTTCTGCTTCTCTGTGTTTGCGTTTTACCTTTCCACTATTCCTGACATTGCAATATGGAAGCGAGGACGTGTGTGTGTCACACACAAATATGTGCAGCTAGTCAAAGAGTTCTATGTACAATATCCATGTTATGTTCTTACAGGTTTAGACTAAGTGACTGTCCATCATTAGAATATTCAAATCCTTCACTCAATGCTGATAAAAATCCAAATAACGGATACCACAGTGACCTCTGGAAGTCTCTGTGCTGAGAATGCAAAAACAGAGGCTTGTCTTTCCTGGCAAGCCGGAATGTTTGAATTCTTTTCACAGCCCCTGTCAGTTAAGCCACTGCAACTGTACTGGATGGTTTACCTTGGGGTTAAAGAGGGCACTTTGGGGAACTGGTCACTTTAAAAGTGCCCTGTTTCATATCCAAAGGAATCCAAACTGCTGTAGGTTGTTGTCTTTTTATTATAGTACTATATTGCCATTCTTATCTTCTTCATTCTCTTCATTCTCTGAAGTCATAGGGAAAGCATAACACCAATGCTTTCTAGCTATGTCTAAAAACAACAGTCTTGTTTGAGAGTGTGTGTTGGTTCTGGATGAGGAGATTTGCACAGTGCTTTCTGAGCAACAGTTCTGGAACTCTTCATAGCTCAGAGGTACTTGAACTCCAGCTCACATAGCTGCCCACTGTTTTTCTCTGGCTCACCTTATACACATGTAACATGTGTGCCTTGACCCTGTTATGAGTGTGTACTTTTTCTGTACTTTCCTTTGTTTGAAACTGCCATTTATTTACTCAGACTTGCACAGTAATAGTTCCTAACTAATTAGCATTTTCCCTTTGAGGATTGCAAAGCGCTTTCCACGACGATGAGGAGAGGACCAGAGAGGTCCAAATTTTCTCTGCAGAGCTTTAACAAGGGCAGCTATGGCAGAACCAGGAGAAGCGGCACGCTGGGGACAGTGCAGGCGTCAGCAAGGTCTACTGCAACGGAGGAAACGTGTGGCTGGGAACAAGGCAAGGAAAACCCTAAAACGTGCTGACTGAGAGAATTGCAAGATACTATGGTTCTCAACCTGAAAAAATGTTTCACACGTTCTACACTGATGATTAATGCCATTTATGTAGTTTAGAATGTTTCCATGTTTTTAAGTTAAAGATGGTATCACAGCTTGCCAGCTCAGGACCTAAGAGATAATTGCAGCCAGCACTACTTGTCAGAATTATCATGCAGAATTTGCTCGGGTTTCATTCATAAAAATCTTTTTTAGGTATCGAGTGAAAACAAACTGATTGTCCTGTGTATTGAGTACTTCCAAATCTGCCATTTGCCCTCCTTTTCCAGTGTACGCTCTCCATTACTCCTAAAAAACATCCAGTTGTATTCTCTTCATGCCTGGATGGGAGTTCAGATCCCTAACTTGGAAATTGCTGTTGAAAAATGTTGTCTTTTGCCAGCGAAGTTTCTGTAAGGGCAGTGAATTCCCCACTGAGGGGGAAAGGCAGTGCTCTCAGACCTCCTTTATCTGTCTCCAGGAAGTGAAGCTCATTATGTTTCCCCTGGACCATGCAAAGCAGAATAATAATCTTGTTTTGTAAAGCATGTTTTGTGTCAGGTTAACATTACTGAACTTCTGGGATGGTTGAAAACATACAAAGAATGTACAAACAAAAGACTTCCAGTTCCACAAGCTTTTCCATTCAAATCTCTGAATGCACATAACCTAATTAGGGCTATTATAAAGAAATAAAAATTAATGAGCCACTATTATATGATCCGTACTGCATTTATATCGCATTTTGTTCCTGAAGGAAATAGTCTGCTCAAGACCTGAGGCTTCAGAGCATGTGGGAGTCAGCAGCCGCTAGTGAGCAGACGTGTAGCTCAGCCGAGGAGACACTGACCTGTGAGCGTAGCTTCAGCAGAGCCTGAATCAAGACCACGGCAAGAAAGCACACCGAGACCTTCTACTGTGTCTTTAACAACGCAGAGAAGCATCTTCCCCTCCAAGGAGTACTGATAGGCGGCCTTAGCCAGTTTTGGGTGTAGTTGCTGGATGCTGAGTTGAGGCGTTTCAGAAACACGTGTTCATGCAAAGGAGTGCACGTCCCCGAGCGAGGCAATCTTCACCGCAACACATGTCGTTTGTGGGTGGGTACCAGGCTGCGCATTTGCAGTTTAAAGGCATTCTAGAGCAGTTAGATCATCACTGTGTGGCTGCCTGCAGGAGGGAAACTGGTGTGTACCGTGGCCGTGACCTCACCCGCTGCCCGCTGCCGCTGGCTGAGCCGACCGTCACCCCTGCAGCAGCCCACAGCTGCCGCGGGCGCCGCGGGCACAGCTCCGCATAGCACTGGCACAAGACACGGTCTGTCCCGTCTGCTGGTGAGACTGCTAACTTGAACTGATATTTATATTTCTTCTGAATGGAGAAGGCTTTTCTTTAACGGCTTTTACCACTCACTACATCGCATTTCTTTATGCTATGAATTGAGCTATATATTTAGACAACTGTTAGGAAACCAATTCCAGAAGAACTTTTAGTGACTTTCTTCCAGTTTCCAAACTAGTGTCAGATTTCTAGCATTTCAGTCATTTTGTAATTGCTAAAGCCAAGCAAGGGCGAGTTTTGCCTTTCACAGTTTTGGCAGTCAGGCTTCATGTTTCTGCTATAATTTTAACCAAAAAGGTTTTAGTCTGATTTTTTTATCAAAGAAGCTCAAGATTTCTTCAGGTCTCGTGGTTGTATTTTAAAATGGGTATAGGAGGTGCATCTATTTTTCCTGTTCCATTATTGGTCTGAAGTTATAAAATCGCACCGAAGCCCCCGTGCTTTGCAGGGAGGCCTGGGGAGCGAGGAGTACGCAGCAGGAACGAGCCCGTTCTGGGGGGGTTGTGAGGCTGTTTGTGCTGCTGTAGCAAGGCGAAATGCTGAACAGGGAGCAGGGAACAGTCAGCTGTGTCTCTGGACTTAATAATATGATTTCATGTAGGACATCAAACAAGAATGCAATAACTCAGCAACTCTGCTTTAGGAGTCTAAAGGAAACCAGATGAAGCTATGCCATTTTTTTACAATGTCCAGATTCTTTCTGCAAGTCACCTTGTTTTATAAGCGTACATTCTCCCTGAGTCCTCTGAGGATCAGAATCTAATAAATGTGCATATTTGTGTGATTTTTAGTTTAGGCTTGGCATGAGCGCTCTGGATGCTCTTCATTCACAGAACAAACACTGTCTTATGAGCTGAGTGAGAGTCACTTATGAAGTCTCAGCTTTTAACCCAGATTGCCAAGATTCTTCCCGCTAGCTATGGCACACAATAATCTTACCCACTTACTGAGCGGCACACACACCTGGGATACCATACTCCTAGAGATCCCGATCTCACGATCGCTGGCTTTCACGTCAGCAGACGGCGGGTCCTGCCTGGCCCGGTGTGTGTGAGCCGGGCAGTGAGCGCCCTCAGAGCGCGCAGAGGAACAGGGCTGGGCTCAGCGGGGAACGGGTTGGCTGCCGATGGCTACCGACGCTGGCGCGGTGGCAGGAGGCCTGGCGTGCACAAGAGCCGCTGGCTTCCTGGAGTCTAGAGCTCATATGGGCAATCAAGTCAGGCTTATTGTTAAAGTCAGCATTTTTGACTGCAGGCACTATTTGATGACTGATCCCAGGTTTTTGTCATTCATCTCTGCAATTGCCTTACATTTACTTCTGTGGGTAAGAGATGTCCTCAAGGCATGAGTATAGATGGTGTACTGGAGTATAAAGTTGAAGGGCTTAAATTTCCTGCTCCTGCTGGGTTCTCGGGGCTCAAAGACGGTGTTTTTCCTGTGTCTGAGGCAGCTGAGGAATTCAGGCAATGTGCAGCATTAAGGTCCAGGCCACAGTTGGTGTTCAGTTTAGCAATGGCTGTGGAGCTCAGGTAATTTCTGCATTTTACTAGATAGATTGGTATAGGATAAGGCCAGAAGTAAACAAATGAGTTTTCATTAATTTGGGTACGATGGGAAGCAGGGTGGGTGATTGCATCTTGGTTAGGACTCTGCCCTTAGAGCGCTGCTGGTTCCAGATGGGCCCTCCAGTTTCATCTGCGCTGAAGCTGTTTTCTCTCCCAGCCATTACCACGTGGCTAAACCTGGAAATAACAAGTGTCACAGGGACAGGCTGACAGCTTGGATTAGGATTGTTCTTTGGGTTAGGGATCTGGAATAAAAGAGTCGATGATCTTCGTTTATAGATGACCCTTGCATGGCCCATGCCAATGACAATGGGGTCACCTGCTTGGTTGTTGATTGCTCAAGTTCTTGTGTACCGGGATTCAAAGATATCAGTTAAGTGCAGTGCTAGAGTTAATATCAGGGTTCAGTTTTGTGGGGTCTGTAGATCTCAGTGTATGATTTGTTGTATGTCTGCCTGGGACAGAAATAGGCACAAAGCAGCAGAGAGTTTTCATCTGCTTCAAGGCCAGGAGTCAGTAAGATGGGAACATACTGGGATTAGTATTATGGTGAATGTTGGGGTTCGTGTGTGGAGGTGCTGGAGAACTGACTTTGTTACTGGTTCTTAGAGGGTGCCCTGTTTATTTTGGGAAGTGTGTGGCTGGCTGACTGGAGGTTCGTCCTCGAGGGAGGACCCCGCTCGGGTGCAGCTGTGGGCCACGTCTTTGAGCACGTCAGACTCTTCTGCACCTTTTCCAGCACGTCTGTCCTCTTTTCAAGGCGTGCAGCAGACCAGGACTCCATGCAGCATTCAAAGACACAAATGAGCAAGAGATTGGTACAGTTACGTTTTCCAATCTCTGTTCCTTCCCTCATTATCCCCAACATGGCGTTTGGGCGTTGAGCACTCATCTGCAAGACCCCTCCCTCGGCAGTAGTGCCTCTCAGAAATGGTAAGTGTCAGTCTATAATTAGGGAGTCTGTAATCCATAGATTAGTGGCTCTGTGCTCTAAAGTCTCCATCTGTTGTACACACTGAAATCATTATATCTCCAGTCTCAGTCCTCCTCCAGGCTTCCAAAACGGTTTTCACAGGATTTTCTTTGTTGTGCAAAGCAGCTTGTTTGTGGCTGTCACTTGGTGGCCAGGCACCAGAGCAGACATTGCACAATGCCTCTTGTCGTGTGGCACAAGCCGCGGGACGCTCCTCTGCCCAAGCAGGGACGGGGCTCCGGAATGTATTTTTCTGCCATGTTCAGGGACTCGGCCCCCCTCGACGCGGAGCGGATGGCACACTGCCAGTTTAGGGCTTTTATGATGTTTAGACGGTCTCCCAAACAATGGAAAACTACTGACATCCAAATGGGCTGCAGAGACAACGCAGAAACCTCTCAACGTGCGGACAGACCTCCTTTAGCAGAGGGGGACGGGCGCCGTGCGGGGCCCTTCCTGCCCGGGGCCGGGGTCCAGCCCACGCAGGAGTGGTGGAGGCCATGGCCGGGGCCGGGCTCCGGCTCCGCTCCGTCCTGCTGCGCATCTTCTCCCCAGCAGGGCCGTGGGAGCCACTGTCCCTCTGTCCCTCTGTCCCTGCGGCCGCAGGTGGCCCCGGGTCTTCGGAGCCCCCCCGCCGCTTGCTCCTCCCTGCGGTGGGCCGCCATGTCGCTCCCTCTCCCGGCGCAGCAGCGGCCACCGGCGCGGGGCGGGTGTGGTGGGTGGGGCCGGGCGGGGCCACACCCTGTCCATCGAGACGTGAAGATTCATCTAATACCCCCTGAGAATGCGGTAAATGCGGTATGGCTCTGTACCCCAGCTTCTCCGCCCATTTTACATCCTTTGTCGATATCAGATTCTCAAGTTCTGGTATTTTGGGTACCTTTGACGAGTGCCCGTGCTGATCGCAAGGAGACGGCATTGGAACGGCGTTACTGGTGTCGCAAACCCAACGTCAAATTGAAGTTCAGTCTGAGAAAGCACAAGCCATAGTTTTTCAATTTTCAAATTTCCAACTGACCGACCACCAGCCTGTCCCCAAGCAGTGTCCCCCTGGCCAGCTCCCCCGTGGCTTCTACGCTGAGCATGACGGCTCAGGTATGGACCATCCCTTTGGTCAGTTGGGGTCATCCGTCCCGGCTGTGTCCCCTCCCACCTTCTTGTGCCCCCCCAGCCCTCGCTGGCGGGGCAGTGTGGGAAGAAAAGACTTGGTGTAAGCACTGCTCAGCAACAACCAACTCATCAGGTCTCTCGGGTGACCGTGCTTCCTTGTGTGCACAGGGGTGGCAAAATCAGAAATAACAGTTGTCAACATCAGACTTACCATTCTGAGCGGCATCAGCTCAGGATGTGGGCTTCACTGCACCGTATCTTCATTCCTTCAGCAAAGTACTCCTGATTTACATCCGCAGGAGTTCAGGCTCAGAGCTTACACGGTAGCTTTCCTACACCCCTACTGATCTGGGTCCAATAAGCTGCACCCTGCCTGAAATATAGTGCTGATTTTATTCCAAATTTTTAAAAGTGTTAAGTGAATCTCCTAGTCTGATAGCTGGTACCTGCACAGCAACAGCCTTATTGCGCTGCGTTTGGTAGAGGGGATATTTCGTACTGGCACACAAGCTGCACTCCACTGCCTTATCTGGGAAGGATCTGGAAAGTTCTTCTGAGCCAGCCATGCTGCTTCTGTCACATAACAGCAGGAGGTTGCTGCAGCCACCTAGGGGGAAATAGAGTTTGCAGAATTTCTGCAGCATCCATGGCCAGCCAGCACATTGCTGGTATTTTAAATGAAAAAGTCCAGTGAGGCAGAGCAGCCCTGCTCAAAGGCTGGCACAGGCTGCCCGGGGAGGTGGCTGAATCGCCATCCTTGGATGTATTTAAAAGCCGTCTAGGTATGGTGCTCAGGGACATGGTTTAGAAGTGGGCCCAGTAGAGTTAGATAATTGTTGGACTTGATGATCTTAAAGGTCTTTTCCAGCCATAATGATTCTATGATTCTCAGGCAGGCAGGGTGTGACACTCAGGTGGAATCTGTGGAAATTCTGGGGTACAGAACTACTTTTCTAGCCCTCCGACACCACACTTGTTCCACTAATGAGTATCAACTGTGAGCCCAAGGGGCCAACTGAAAGGCTTGCGAGAATTAATCTTCTATATAGGTTCAATCATTAACATATACACAATTGTCAGAACTGTGGATAGTGGTAGTGAAGAGGACTTTGCCGTGTGCATGCATGCGTTAGGAACAGCCAAGCCCCAGTAGACCACATCCAGGCAACTAGTTGGAACCCATCTACTCTCATTGGCATCGGAGCGACTGCCTTCTGGTGGATGAACCGGTGTTCCCCTTGTGCATGAGCGGTACGACATCGGATGCGGCCCATTCTTTCTGCCTCACAGTTCGTTTCAGTAACGGCACTCTGGGCACAGGAGAGTCTCCAGAGAAGCGATTGCTAAAGCCACACTTACACCACAGACAAACAGCGTTTCTCTGACTTTCAGTGCTACAGTTCGCAGCAGCCCTTGGAGGGCTCTGCGGGGTCTTCCTTCACTAGCTAGAGTACTGCGCACTAGAACGGTACACACAGGAAACTTTTCCTAATTTCTGACAAACCACAGCTACTTTGTACACATTCCTTCTTCTGTCACCTTTGTCCTTCAGCTAAAAAGTCCCTCTCTCTGTCAGTGTTTATCTACCCTGACACATTTACAGTGCGGACCCATGCCCTCGCCATGTTGCTTTCACTAGGCAAAACGAGCTAAGCTTATTGCACAGGTCCTGTAGTGCATATCTGTTTTATATGCGTATCTGTGCCCTTTGATTTAGTTCTGAATTAGTGCATTTTAATATGAAATGCCCTTTCCATTTTTTCTAGCCAAAGGAAATGAGACTGCTTGGCTCGAGTTCTTTGCTTTGTTCATTATTTGAAGATTATTGTGCAAGGGGGTTAGAGATAAACGCTTTTGAACTCTTTAATAGTAGACATCTAAATCTAGATCTGAATTTCTGTGTCTTGGACTCATTTAATGTGTTTCAGTCAAAGATACGAGCTGCAGTGGATCTTGGGAAAGATAATGTTTTGGGTTTTTTTACAATAAAGAATACATTCACGTACTGGGCTATTCTGTAGCAATAAAATATTCTTTAGCTTAGATCTGTTGGGGATTTGAGTGTAAAAAGATGGGATAGGTGTAAATACTTGGCTACGACTTTGCACTTTCAAAATGTGCTTTCCATTTCCCCTCTAAGACTTTCCTTGGCAATCTCCTTCCAAAAGGTCTTTTGCATAGTGCACACAGCTTCCAAGAGCTGCGCTGCCTTCCACCTCTGGGATTATGGCCTTCCCGGGCAGGGCTGCATAATATTTTGTCTCTCTGACAACAAATGCAATAAAAGAACTGCTGTTCACTGCTGCCCCAATTCCGACTATGAAGATTCTTCAAAATGAAAACCTCAGCAGAAGCGGGACGAGCCCAGTCTGTCCTGCTGACACAAGACGGCTGTGAAGACCCACGAGCATGCTGCACCCAGGAGTTATCCTAAAACTGTCTCCCGTGAATTCCCACTGCCAGCATGTGCGGCGTGGAAGTGCCGTCACCAGCGGCAGGGTCCCTTCACCCTTTGCGAGGCTGGTGGGCCATCAACACTTGCAGAAAGAGGAGTTTCAGAGGGAATGGGGATGAGAGGGACTGAGGCCCCGGCACCTGGGCTGGCTTATTTCAGAGAGGGGCTAAGTGGCCGTACGGGTGTGAGGCACCCGGCATGGCGCTCTAAGGCACTGCGTCCTTTACAACACACGTCTCTGGGAAAGCGGACAAGGCTCAAGCAGTGAGGTGAAGTCCCTGCACGCAGAAAAGGCAAGAAGCCAGTTGTTCAGAACAGGGATGCGGTAAAAGCAGGGACCTGGCAGGGGCTGGGAACGGTGGGGGTTAGAAAGGGCCCAGTAAACTAGACTGCCTCGGGGTCCCCTGTGCCGCTTGTGGCTTGGGCTGCCTCTCGTTTTCTTCATGTTCCTGCTGGCAAAGCTGAAATAAAATTCTCTAGGATTTTTTTTTTCCTTGCAGAGTTGTCTGGTCTGATTTTGCAGACTAGGTTTTAAAACCTGTTTGCTCTGAAGAAGACAACAGAAGGACTTGGGCCCCTCATGGAAATGGCAGAGGAGACATGTCTTGCTCCTACTGGATGCTCTGTTGATGTGTGCAAATGTAAGGTGATGTTTCCAAGGCTCGTGAAGAGTTCAGCAACTGCAGTTCATCCATTTCCTCTGGAAGTCAAGTACTTGTGAAAAAATCATGAACCTTATTTCCCAAATCATAACCCATATATGGATTAAAGTATAATGGAAGAAAATTTGCTCTTCTACTCTGTGGTTCTTCTGTCTCCCAAAGAAGGTCACGTTTCATAAGCATTTTGGGTAACAACAGCAAACAGCTCAGTGTGTATTTTGAGTGGAAATTTTATTTTACTGGCCAGTCTAGACCTTTTGAGTAATAGTCCACAGAGCAAGGCCAGAGCCCTGGATTTCAGTCACTGCCTTTTCTCCTGACAGACCGGGCTCATCTTTTCAGGAGCTTTGCTTACCTGGTTGGGTATCTCCGCTTCACCAGTGCTCACAGGAGACTCCATCCTGTTATTTGTAAAAATCAAGACACTTTAGGTTTGGATTGAATTAATTGATTATTTATTTAAGAGGTAAGAAAGCAAAACAGCGCTGGGCGGCCGGGGAGTCGCAGCTCCGCCAAAGGCTCGCAAATTGTAGCAGATCAAGCAGCCCTTTTTACCTTCACGGAGGTTAGTTTCGACATCTTCGGTGCGCCCCTCTGCTCCTTCCGTGACAGTGGCTTTTTCAGGTCCGCCCTTGTTTCAGGCAACTTTGGTAGTTACCTTGCAAACCTGGCTTGTACACTTCATTCCTTATGTGGTTGAACGGAGACTATTCCTCCATTGTCCTTTCCGTACGTGCATAAAAAGGATTAAGCGAACCACTCAAGTGTAACGGTACATATACATACCGTCATGGTAGCATAGCGTTGCGGTTTGACATTTTTCTTAAGATTGTGGTTTAACTTCTTTATACACAGAATGTTCCCCTTCCGTAAGACTTGATCAGCAAATTACCTCTGGTTACTCATTACGATCCGTAACACCAACTTCATCCTCTTTCCTTACAGGAGTCACGCTGTAACCAACGTGACCATTTAAAGTTCATTTTAAGATGAGAAATTGCCCGGGGGGGCGTGGCAGGATTTCCAGAGACTAAAGTCTTCCAAAGCGCATGACCTGACCTGTAACACACGTGTGCTTCGTGCTCGGGAGCGGCAGAGGAAACCACCACCGCCGCCGAGGGGGGCGAGGGCCGGCACGGGGCCCGGACGCCCTTCTGTCCCCCACCGCGGCCGTTCGCCGTTGGGGCTCGTTCCGCACCGCGACGCCCCTCCGGAGCGCTTCAGCGGAGCGGTGCGCGGGGGCTCAGCGAACGCCTTCCCGCGCGGCCCCGCCCCCCCCCGCGCGGCGGCTCCGTCCCGGGGGCCCCCGGGCGGCGCGTGACGGGCGGGCGGAGCCCCGCGGCGGCGGAGGGCGGCGCTGCCCCCTGGCGGCCGGGAGCGGGCACGGCACGGCCCACGGCCCACGGCCCACGGCTGCCGGCCCGGGGGGCGGGCCCTGTCCCTCCGCAGCGCGGCCGGGGCCGGGCCGGGGCCGCAGTCCCGGCGGGAGCGGGCGGAGGCGCCGAGCGCGTCCCCGTGTCGCTGTGGGGGGAGGCGGGAACGCGCCGCGGGGGCGGTTTGGCCGCCGGCGGGCGGTCTGTCCCCGCGCCCGCGCAGAGCGGCCCGCAGCCCCCGCGGCGCCTGAGGGCCCTCCCGCGGCTGAGCTCCAGTCCGCGCGTGTCCCGGGAAGCGGCGGCCGGCCCGGGAAGCGGGACCCGCGGCCGAGTCCCCGCCGTCACGCGCTGAACCCGCCGCGCCGCGCGCCCCGTGCGCAGTGTCCGCGGGGAGCGTTGGCGGCCGCGCGCGGGTAACGCGAACGCACGGGGCCGCACGCGCCGCGCGGCGGTTTGTGCTTCCGGCCGTGCTCGCGCAGCAGAGGGGTCTCTGAGCCCGACCCCCCCCGGCTCTGCGGCGCGCCCAGAGGCGGGTACGGGCACTGCGCGGCGGCGGGAGGCCGTGAGCACGCGGAGCGCGAGGAGCGGTCCCGGGCAGTAAATGCACACCCGCCCCCCCCCCCCCCCCCCCCCC
>RSEF01000013.1:20349888-20400748 GCA_003993805.1 Himantopus leucocephalus
CCCCCCCCCCCATGACGGGGGCGACCCCCGGAGCTCCCACCGCGCGGTGTTCCCGCCCGCGCCGCGGCCCAACCGCCGCCCTCCTCCTCCTCTCCGCGGGCTGCGGGGGGGGGTGTCCGCGCTCAGGTTTAACGCGGTTCCTCTCAACAGATTCCGGACAGACGCTGAATATCTTCGTGAATGTAAAGTGAGATTTTTCTTAAAAAATGCTGTTTTATTTTTTATACAAACTAAAACACCAGAGGTCATTGAATCCTATATTAAATACGTAAATTAAAAAATAACCATTCATAAAACTTTACATACAATAAGGATTCTCTTCTACACGTTAATACATATAGTACAGATACATGTCCAGTGTTTATCAAAGGGTCGTTCTGCCAAGTCATTTACAATTCCAGAATAGACACCAAAAAAATTGGGAACAAAAAGTATATATAAAAACACACAGGTGCTGACGTGAGGGAGGGCAGGGGAAAAGAAAAAACCCTTTGAATCACCAGCAACTGTGTGGCCGTTCATGGAACCTTGCCCTAGCAAGAAGGAGAGTGTGGCCCGTTCAGTCCTCGTGGGATGCCACGGAACGGAAAGCTTCGGGGGTTCAGAGGATGTTTCCCACTGAGATGAGCGCAGGGAGTTGGAGAGTGAAGCACATCTGCAAGCAAAGTCTCCATCGTCCTCCAGGCCGATCAACAAGAGCGGGTCGAGCTGTGAGCAGGCTGATAATACTGTGAGAAGCCCTGCCTCCTCCTGCAACCCCAACTGCCGAAATTCATCTCACCTAGCTAGGCCTCCACCTGAAGTACTTAAATTGAAAGAATAGTCTTCAAAATCTCCTGGCTTGGTCAGTGGAGAAAAACCAGCAAGTCAGGATTTGGTGAAGCTGACTGGCACTACCTTACGTGGCTCATCTACTGATGGTACGGATGGCGTGGAGCGCTGCCGCTCCTGCTACAGCCCAGCGCCGACGGGGGGGGGGAGGAACCCAGGGCTGCATTTGCTGTCCTCAAAGGCTGCAATAAATTGATATTTATTTTGCTGGTTGGTTTTGGGGAGGAGAGCTTGGCTGCAGTCACTAATTTGAGGGAGGATTCTCGATACTTTGCCTCAGTGCACATCAGGAACAGCAGGAAGCCCTGGATAAACAGCTTCAGGACGGAGAAGGGGGAGGACCCCAGAAAAACAGATCCAAAAACCAGTTGCCCATGAGATGTAAAACTAAACCACGAGGAGTGTAGCAGTTGTGGCAGCTAAACAAGTCTAGATTCAGTTCCCCATACCTAGATTGGAAGTATACTTTCATAAGCTATAGCAACAATTTACTATATACAATAGGGAATGGATAGATATATGCATATATATGTATATATATGTACATATACATATATACTATATATAGATACATGTATATATATATACACAAACGTCAAACTCACTTTGACCTAGCTGATGGCAGAAAGTTTGTATGACTCCTATCAGCAAGTGTGTTTTAGGCATGGCTCACGTTATGCTCAAGGAGAGTAACACAGCTGTGGCTCCGCTCTTTGGGGGATATACAGCAACCCTTTAAAAGTTTGCAGACCAGGATAAGCTGTGGATTATCTGCCCCCACACCCACCCTGAGCCCTCGGAGATGGAGCACCTGCGTGCATGTGCGTACGTAAGAGTAAGGGAGGGGAAACTAGGCAAAAAAGAGAAATGAAGGAAGACATGCACAACACAGCTCAAAGGGCCTAAATGACGCAGCCTGCCACAAGATCAGTCACGGATGCTCTGGAACCAGGTGCTTCTGTCTCTGCCATGAACCTTCCCTACGATTGCCTGAAACAAACCTTTCCAGTCTTCCTTAATCTTTTAACCAAAGCAGAGGTGGAAGTTATTGCACCATCATGGAAAACAGGTGCTGCTCATTCTTCTGCAAGAAGAGCTCAGTGTTTTAGTTGCTGGCCCTAACACTGAGGAAAACGGTTGCCAGCCTGTACTTATTTGCAGGACACTGCAGCCAAGTGGTACGAAATGAAACAGTGCTGCAAAAGAGTGAGACGGAGAAGAGGGAGTACCCAGAGAAGAAAACCCCCTTGTTGTAGCTAACAAGACCTTGTAAAGTTGCTTGGTGATCTAAAGGTGTCACAGGTGTGGGACGAGACTCTCCAGAGCGCCTGACTCCAGTGCTTCAGGACTGAACTGCCAGCAGCACTCTTGGGAAGCACATGTAGGTTTGGGCCAACCTTATCCATGGATGCTTCTGCGGGGGGAAAGAATTTGAACAAAGAGCATGCAACATACCTGTATTCATTTAACATATCTGCCTACAAGTCTGTTTTAAAATAAATGAATCAACAAACATACAGCTGCTGCAGAATTCGGTAAACCCCTTGACTGTAACAGACTGCTTCAAGAAGATGTGGTCATTCTGTAATTTAGATTGATTGTAAGGAGCAGGAAAAAAATCACTTGCTAATAGCTTCTAACCTTTGATGGAAGGCATAACACAATCTCAGGGCATGCAAGACATAAGGATGTTAGGAGTCTGTGGAGAAATGGAGCCCAGCACTGCAATCCAGTTGGGTGAATGGTCGTTAATGACTAAAAGCTATTCTGGCCAAAAAATATCCGTGAGGGGCAGGCATCCTCGGTACTAGAGGAACTTCATCCCCACTATGGCTGAGGAACTGCTTTTGACCTGCTGAGTTGCTGTGGCAAGTTATTTCACTGCTGTGTGCCTCAGTTGCTTCATCTGTAAAAGTAAACGAGCAAAGAAAGGAGAGAACTTTGTAAAGCACTTTTAAAGCTTTTGATGGGCAGAGTCTGTGTGCGTAAGATGTCGGTACATGTGAGCCCTGCTTTGAAGGTTTAAGTAATGCACAGGCTGTATTCTGGCCCTTCGTTTTCTATTTTGCAATACAGGCATCCATTTCTCTCAGTTAAAATCAAGGCTCCATCGTGGAAGACACAGCTCAGATAAGGAGCCTTGCCACAGGAGCTCTGGGTCTGAACAGGCATGACTCCATTTCCAGGGAAATGAAAACAGAGGCACAGAGAAGCGTGTTGTCACGCCCTGCTCATCCAGCCCATCGGTGAGAAACGGGAAGCTGGGTGCAGGACAGGACCGTCGCAGTGTTTGCTGCAGGTGTGCCTCTCTGCAGGGTTGGTTTCCTCCTGACTATGGGGATGCAACTGTGATGCCTCAGGGAGACGCCAGGACTGGGTTCCAGGCTCTGTGATTAGAGAGGTAAGTAATGCTTTGAAATGCAAACTACTCCTAGTTATTCTTAACTGTGGAAAAGTCTAAACAGACTAGCGATACTTCTTACTTCTAATAAGGATGTGCTCACACAGCTTTTCCCCATTTTTGGTTTGCGTGTCATTGATCAGGAAGCCAGCTAACAAAATCAGTCTGACAAGCCAAACCAAAACATTTGTTCCAAGCTGGGAGGAAATAGTTGGAAGCTGATGCTTTGTGGATCATACCACGTGGACAAGGGGGTAGGCTTTTTTCCCCTCTGTCCTCCAACACATTTCTTTTCTTTCTCACAAGCTACTCTCTAGGTCCAATCCAGTGATCCTCAGTGTATTATTCAAATAGTAAAACCAAGTATGGTCATTATCGTCTCAATGGCAGTCTTTAAATATGAAACATATCTGACAACAGACCGGCTGTTCTTCATGGAGGGAGTGTGGAGAGAGATAAGGCTACAACTCCGTCAGAAATCCTCCTTACACCAGACACCCTCTTCTTCCCTCCTTTGGTCGAGTCGGGTGGCGCTTTGTTATAAGCGCAAAACGTGGTGCCCTGTCCTGCCCATCCTGCAGCAAGCCAGAATGCATTTTTCCTTTCTTCCCCCCACATTGCAGCTGTCATTCATTCCTGAGGTTAAAACCAAAGAGGGAGAGGAGGAGTCCCTGCAGTGAGAAAGCCAGACCGTTCCAACTGAATGCTTTGTTGTCAGCATCTCTCCGTGGCTCGTAAGTGTTTCTCTTGCTCTGTCCTGTTAACTTTTGATCCATTCGTGGGATGACAGTGTCACATTTTAACAATCACCCTGCACAGCAGGGATAGATTTTTCTGTTGTAACTTTGGTTCCATGCCCAAGACACACTGACTTGATCAGCTGAAAGTGGTTCCTTCCCATTCAGTTCTTCCGAAGTGATGTAGGTTCACAGTTTGTTTTTCTTCCCCTTTTGTAATTTCAACATAAGAATTTCATTAGATGCAGCATATATCATAGCTTTAGACAGGAACTGTCAAGTAACAAATCTTGAGTGATGGCTTTAAAATACAAGGTTGGCTACAGGTTGTTCATTTTTATACTTTTTAAAATAGGTGTAAACAATGTTCTCTTCATCGGGGGGTGGAAGCATTTGCCTTTCTAAGGACTTATCTGTGTGGTCGGGCACTCTAAAAATAAAAAAAAAAAGAACATCTGTATCAGATAAGTGATACGTTCCTCTACCTACCTATCCCAGCTGACAAGATGCAGTCTATCAATCAGAAAGTTGAAAAGGTCTGCTCTTACAGTCATCAGCGTTAAACTGTTTCTATTTGTCCGTATGAAAGGCATTTGTGAAAATTGTGGGTATTTTTCCAAGCCTGTCCATTTAACCCTACAAAGTACAGCCCTCTGGTCTGTAAAAGTCCCCAGGGGCATCTTCAGATAAATAGTTATGCACCAGTTTCAATAAATCTTGAACCAAAACTGCCTAAAATTCACCAGTGACAGGAGACATGACAGCAGGTGATACACTCATGGTGTCAGGGCAACCCCAGAACTTTGGCTAATGCAGCAACGAGGCAAACACAGACTACTCCTGTTCCGAGGAGCCTTCCCTACTCATGGAAAAGAATTGCGTGTCTCAGGTTTGAAACCAGGGAAAGGAGGCTATATTTTGTCTTTGTTCTCTCAGCATTCAAACCTACACGATAAAATTCAGGGAGTGCAAAATCAGTGCAGACCAAATTCCTTATGTGATCACAAGTAAGCGATGCATGTATTCACAAGCACAGAAAAAATGCAGGTAGGAAAATCCCACATAACCAGGAATTAGACAGCTGCTGGTCTGGATACTATGTACTGCTGCACATGGTTTCATTCGTCCTTGTCCTTCCTTATCTGAAAAGTACAGCAGTGAGCGCTGTGCTCGCTCTGAGAGTGAAAGAAACCAGAAAGTATCGTCTGCGATTGCATTGCAGTTTGCTCTCAGCCAGTTAAAAGGTCGGTAAAGGATAAACTGCAGCAAGGCATTAACAAAACCAAAGACCTTTCATCAAAGGGTTCCTTAGGTACATTTCAAGGATGCGATGTGCTTTGGGTTTTTGTTTTAACAAGGATATGTTTGGAGTCTCTTACGATAACGTTAACAACTTGCATCCAGTGGAACTAAAGCAATTTCAGAAAGATCCCCCTGATGTCATATATCTCAGTAGTTCTAAGAACCAGAAATGCTGATGGCACGCTCCCCACGCCACGCTCACCCTTGCTGAGTTACTTCAGACGTCAAAGTCACCTGGGTCAGCGAGCGGTTTTTAAAGTGAATGGGAAACACAAATCAGTGTCAATTATTCTCTCTGACTCCATGAATACCAGCCTCAGAAAATACGACCTTGCTAAAATCCCTCTCAATCTTTCCAATACCATTCCCAAATTGCTTCTGTCTCGAGATTTCCCCTCAGGTATTGAGGGGTGAGGATCCTGGAGAGAAACGGAGGGGGTGAAGACTGGGATCGGGCAGGGGGTGAGCAGCTAACAGCTGCTTACTGTTGTCTTGTTTTTGAGGAATTGCTACAAGACTTGATGCTTTGCACTGGTAGAGTGACTTGCCTTGGTAAAACACTCTGCAGATACCATGCTTGCTGCGATGCTGGGCCTGCTGCAGCTTTACAGTTCAAGACTCTTCACAGTTCAAGGGAGTTCACAGCAATGCAGATCTCTTCTGGAAAAGCACCGAGTTTATATATCCACACACACACCTTGCCCTTGAGAGTTTTCCATTTTCATAGTCGGTGTCCCACTCTACATCACTCTGTCTCCACCACTGTCATGGCTACTTCCTCTGCCGTTCAGCTCACAGTAATCCATCTCCTTGTTCCCTACCTGACATTCAGAGCCAAATATGCAAAAGCAGAGTGTGAAAATGGCAAAAGAATCATTCATCTCCTGGGTGGTCCTAGGAGAGGCACAACACACCAGCAGGCTATCCGGGGCTGTAAACCACATTTCAGCTCTCTCTGATGCTTCTCATCCTCTCTATGGGGAGCAGACACAAGACATTCGAACTAGACCCTCATGCGCTCCTGGGGCCAGCCACTACGGAGCAACAGTGAATCCGGCGAGCAAAACTCTTCTCATGTTGGCGCTGTAGTTAGAGCAGCCTTCCTGGGCTCAGTGAAGTCACAGCAAAGGGAGTTACACCTGCTAAACCTTAGATGTTGTTTAAAACATGTAGAAAACTACTGAAGGAGACTGGGCCGGGGAGTGGGAAAGTGCAGTCCTGACACAGTCCCTAAGAGAGCTATGTAAAAGCCCAGCAATGAAATCGGCCTCCATGCTGCTTGGGTTCTGTCGCAGCTGTGACAGTCCTGCCAGTCCTAAAGGGGGCAGAAAAATGCTTACGTTTCTTCCAACTATTAGTCCTACTCAATGAACGCGGCAGTGAGGAGTGCATCAAATTAGCGTAGAGCTTGTGCTAGATGTGACCCAGCAGCCACATGCAGGTAGAAGAACGACTGCAAGTGAGTAATAATAAATCTGTTAGAGTTTTAGGAGGAATGTAGAGTTCTGACCTTAAACACTTCATTAGCTTTTCTAACCAGCCAATACCTGCCCTCAAATTAGGCCAAAAGGACATAAGTGTTACCAGCAAATGTGGAGGTTTTGGTGTATTTTTTGATGGTCCTGATTCTTCTTTTATATGTGCGGTTCTCCCCTTCCTGCTTTGAGAAGGGGGAAGGAATGGCTCCTCTGCAACAGAGTTCAGTCTGCCTTT
The DNA here is from genome assembly GCA_003993805.1 of Himantopus leucocephalus. Lineage (NCBI taxonomy): Eukaryota > Metazoa > Chordata > Aves > Charadriiformes > Recurvirostridae > Himantopus > Himantopus leucocephalus. The sequence goes on from RSEF01000013.1 coordinate 20,356,873, forward strand.
GTCTACATGGCGGAGTTAATTGTGAGGCTGTTAAAACAGCAATCTGAAAGTCACCACAGAATCCATGCACACGGATACAATCTGAAGGGGCTTTTCCTTAGTCTGCGGACACTGACAGGGCACTTGAGATATTTTCACAGGCTCCAGGACAAAGAGCTAATCAGCAGTGCTGGAATTACAATGTCAGAACAATAGGGGTTTTTATTCTATTTTGGGAAATGCTTATTTCAAAAGATATTGGTATATACCTGCAATTCCTGAAAAGCCAAGTGTCTCATCCATGTTATGTCTGTAATTCTCAGTTCACCTTCATTTCTCTTCCATACTGGCATACCAAAGCCATGCATACCGCCTCAGGAAGCATACACTGGCATTTTTGTCCTGGGACTAGGGATTTCCTATTCTAAGTTCAATTACAGGTGGATTAAATTTTTCACGTCAATCATCTTTTTCTTTTCTAATGAAAAACATCATATCTATAAACAAAAATTATTTTTATGCATTTTTGCGGATCTTTTTGGCATTTGCATCTACCACTGAGGTTTTTCTGGGGGAAAAAAATCTTTTCATAACTAAAAACAATTTAAAAAAATCAGAAAGACAACATTTCCTGATGAATTCTAATATTAATGAAAATTTTAATTTGTATTTCTCAGGATGCATGCCCTACTGCAACGACTTTACTGGATGCTTCATCTTAAAAGAGATGGGATTAGGAAAAAACTGTTCAGTAGTTTAATGTCATGAATGCATTTTTAATCAACCTGACTTAAACTGAGCACAGAATATCTTTTGAAGCACATTTTCAAAGAAATAAGAAAAGCCCCGGTTTCTTATTTTTCTTCCACTATAGCTGATACCCGTGTTGGTAGAAATAGGATGTATGAGCTTCTTACCAATTCTGTAGCTGTACCAGAAGGGGCAAATACTCAATAGAAAACCAATTCCATACCCATATGGGTGGAAAATAGAGGTGCAAACTGTATACACAGAAAATTCTGAACTTCTTATTGCCCCGTTTTTTCTCACATGCTTTACAAGGACTTTATCGTAGCTGTGACAGAAGCTGAAAAAGGACAACAGTATAGGCAAATGGGAAAAACTCACGTAGACAGGCTCTTGCAAATGCCACTCAGTTCCTGTCACCTTTCAAGGTGCACCTTAAACCCAAGATTCCTTTTGTCATATAAAACTATTTGCTACTACTGTGTACTATGAAAATTTTGGTTTCTTAAGATTAGCCTATACATAATTTGGCTGTTTCAGAAGACTTTCTGTTTTTTTCTCACTATGAATAAGCAAGAAACAAAAATCAAATTTTCACCAGTCATGGCACAGCTGCTGTGCTGTGTCATGGTTCCCAGAAATCCTGCAGCAGGAACATTAGTGAGTATGCAGTCATAACTTAATCTGTTTAACGTTCACTGGATCAAGGCAGTATGTTTTAAATAGCAGCAACTCTATAATGATATTGGCCATTGTTTACGACAGCTGATCTGTCCACATTCCTCTGACGCTTTCCTATACTTCATTCCCCATTCAGCCCAACCTCCATGTATATCGCTCCCTCAGCCCATGAAAACATTCATTTTGAGGTCTGGCCAGCCAAGGAGGCAGTGGACTCCAGTTGATGTGGCTAATTCTGAGAGTTGTCTCTGCATCAGCACAAAACTGCAAAAGAAATCCTTGATCTAGATGAAATGAAGCACAAAGTAGGGGGCTTTTCCTTAGAGGGAAAAGGAAAACCCACCAAACTGGACCCATGCCACTGAGTTATAATCAATACCTTGAATTGCACCTGGAAACAAAGGCTGAGCTAGTACAAGTGGTGGCAGGGCATGGCAAAACACCTTTCACACACAACTGTATTCTCAGCTTGCCTCAAGTACAGGGCAGAAGAATTTATTCATTGACATAGCTCGAGCCAGATCCAAGAGGTACAGTGAGAAATTTAATGGTACGGGTCTGTCCCCAAATCAGAAAATTTTGATCTGTCATTACATGTCTTTGAGTCTTTAACATAACATTACGTAGGCTATGTTCTACTTCTGTTATCCTGGATCAGAAGAAAGATCTTTCTAGCCCAGCATCCTGGTTCTGAAAGCATCCAGGCACAGAAGGAAAAATGTGAAGGCCATGCACATTATATTCCCTGATTTATTTCCCTATCTTTACAATGCTTTTTGAACTCTGAACTTTCAACTGCTAAGCATGCTGTGGCAGAGTTCCTTACATCCCACATTATTAACTGCTGTGGCAAAGACTTCTTTATGTCCTACATCATTAACTATCAATTTTTGTTTAATTTAAACAAAATAGTGATCTATCCATCCATTCTATGAAAAATTTTCTAGACTTCTCCCATACCTGCTTTTAACAGTGTCTCCCTTTCTGAGCCAAAAAAATCCTTCCATCTGTCTCCCTCTTCCCGTCTCTCAGCAGCTGATCATTCTTCCTTGCCTTCTTTGTACCTCTCCTACTTCGGGGCACTGAGCTCTACCTGTTATAACCTCCTGATCTATTTCCTGGGTGTCAGTTGGGAGCCCAGAGCGTGCATGTTGAGATTTACAACTCTTCAGTCTGCATCACTTTGAAAACATCAACATTGAATTTCACCTGCAATTCTCTTAGCTATTTGATACTGTGAAATTCTTGTTAGCTTTTAGTTTTACAATTCTGAATAGCATAGTATCACCAGCAAGCTTTGGCAGTTCACTTACAAGTATGTTGGATGGTGTTGGTCTGACTGCAACTCCCTGTGTCAAGTCAGCGGTGTGACGACCCTCCATTGTGAACTATTACACATTGACAAGGACCTGCTGAATTCTCTAACTCCAGACATACACAAGAACACACAAGGATGTGATCCCAGCTCCGTGCAAGAAGTGCTAGCTTTAAGGAAATAAATAAAATAATCTTACCTTTCCAAGAGGCACATTGACATCAAGGCCAAAGAATAAAGGCAAGAGAGAAGAACAAGAATAGAAATAGAAACTGCAGAAGAAAAAAGAAGATTGTGTAAAAACTAAAGGTCATGGCATTGTAAGCATCAGGATTATTTTTGCACTCTGTAGGACAATTAGAAAAACTATGCGTTCAGAAAACACTATTTCGCTAGTTACTTCTGTAATTACCATACCACCTCCCAGGCTTACAAAAGAGATCCCATTAATTTTGGTGATGAATTACAATAGGCACCATATTGAAAGCCTGAGGTATGACTGTGACTATGAACCACCATGGGATGACTGAAGTCACAAAGCTGGATATCAAAAATAGCATGGGTAGTATTTTGAAGTGCGTTACAAACCAATGCCTGCAAACCATGCTGGATATAGCCTGGAAATACATATATGTGCATATATATACATATACACACATGCATAATATCAAACCCTAACCATTAAATGCTTAATAATCATTTTTTTAATGTCTTATTTTAATAATGAATGTGTTGTCTTCCGAGATGTGAATTTTTGTGAGCTGAAAGCTCTGTTGAAAATTGCCACAAAGGTCTCCTACTCAAGGTCTCCTTTTCACCATGGCATAAGCTTTGCTTTGTTTTTTTTATTTTCAGCACAGATTATCATCTGTTATTTTTCCAAGTTTTATGTATTAGAAAAAAAGACACTGAGTCCTTGTATCACAAAAATATTGGCAGAAAAGTGGAAAGAATTATCTGTATCAAGTTTTGCATTATGCCCACTTGTTTCACTTTAGGAACATACATATAAACTGAAAGAGCTCATTAGCACTACTGTCATTGTACTAATATAGCCATTATTTTGTATTATAGCTTACACAAGTACATTGATATTTACTAATATAAGTACAATGGCAAGGCTACCACTGGACATGCATTTTATCCCAGTCTGGCATTTCTAGAAGAGATATTATTGGTAGCAGATGGCTGTGCCCATGCTGTGATTTTTTTTCAACAATCCTATCTAACCCATCTACAGGTAGAAAAACTCAATGTGACAGAGTTGGCCTAATTCACAAAAAAAATGCAGCGCATATTTTTAGAGAGAGAGAGTGTGTGTGTATATATGAAGAGTGTGCATATGTAGTTCTTTGACAGTTCAGTTTAAGGGCAAGATTCTGGCACCGTATTTATATTGCATAGTCAATTACAAGCTTCAATAAAGAGGACAGCATCAGAACCTGGGTTCCCTAGTCCTGCCAGATAAGGCCAATCTTCAAATCCTCACTCAGTTTCATTCAGTCCTTCCCGCTTGCTAACCTCACCTTGTCTTTAACGGAAGTATTGCCAGTCTACCAACACAGCATTTAACAGCTAAGTAAAGGCTTCATCATTTGGTTCAGCATCATTCACCACAGCTAGAAATGTTTGGCATTTATTTCCTAAAATGAAATGTTACGGAGGAGACTCTAAGAATAAAGTCTGTATATACTGAAATACAAATTGAAAAGAAAGCATAGTAGAACACCACCAACAGGTCCAGCTGATTCAGCTAAACAAAGAGTTCATGTAGTTCAAGAGAACTAGGTTATTACTTTCATAAAAGTTGATCAGCTGCTTCAGAAGTTTAACAGAACCAACCTTTTCCTCCAGATCCTTAATTTGTCTCTTTTGGATGTCAGTTTTATCTTCTAAATCTCGGATCCTCTGGAAATCAGAAAAGAAAGCATCTAGACTAAATTCTCAGTAAATTTGCTCCACTGAACAAGTAACTTAATGTTCCAAGTGCCAAAAGCCTAGAAATTAACAACTTCATTTCTTTGGCAGGGATAATCTTGTGCAGTACCATGACTCCATCCACTAACCCTGCCTAACCACTACTTTACCATGTGTACAACTGCTTAAAATATGCTACTGCATATATGTGACTGTATCAAATGCTGGAAATTAATATCAATAGTGGGTCTGTTTCATATTATCTATTTTATATTAATCCTGTGTTAAATAGATGGAAAGTGTAAGATCATGGTTATACTCTTTAGAATTACATCATGAGTCATTAAGATTTCTCACAGTTTGATGTGTTGAAAGAGGATTAAAGTGTTATTATTAGATCTGAAATGATAAACATATACAATACTATGAAAACATTGATTCTGTGGTCAGCGGGATACATGTAACTTGTAGATAAGGTGTATTTTTTTAGCAGAGCTAGGTACTTCTAGAAAAAAATTACATAACATGAGTTAAACTTTTGGCCCCTTGGGAAGAGAGATCCCACAGAACAGGTAACAACTACTAAGTATGAAAAATGAGGCCTTGAATCTCGTTATCTTTTCTCTATTTAGCCAGGGCATAAGACAGCCAGACAGCAAACAGCAGAGATCCAAAGGGGCAAACCAGGAGACAACTGGAGGCCCTGGCACCTGGAGAGCAGATGGCATCCCTGTGACCGTCTTCCTAATTGTCTGGAGATAAGATGACTAGCTTATGGCAGCTTTCAAACACTACCTCTTCCTTTCCTTGCCTCTCAGCCTTTCCCAACCCCATCTGCAGCTGAGGCTGGCTAAGAGCTCTTCAAAGAAGCCAGAACTACTGTGGCAGTGTTAATCAGGGCAGCAGTCATGGCTGAAAACAAGAAGCTCCTCATGCTGCAATGGCCCAGTAAAGAAGTAGTAAAGGGTGGACCAGTCTCACATCTCCAACTCAGAATCAGGCGGGACTGAAAACTAAGTCTTTCCGTGAACCAGAAACCCTAACCACTGGGCATATGCTTTCTCTCTTATTCCCATAAACATTTGTGTAAGCTCGGTTTCATTGTGCAGCTGTCATTAATCAGCGTGCTGCAAATGTTTGCCATTTTGCTCTGGGACCTCACAGCTTGCAGAGCAGCAAACATTGGTCTTGAATGTGAAATGTAGTACTGCATCTCAGCAGTGAAACCTAACAACTGCCTGCTTTGGAGGGGACAGAGCAGAAGTGTCTGGAAAACCAGACAGCTCTCCTGTCTAACACGAGCCAGAAACATTCATACAGTTCCTCTAGTGCCCAGTCTAATAACTAGGGATGACCATTTTTATTACAAAGCTAGATTCATGTGGACAGAACTCTGGATGAAAACCTTGGCTTGGAATTTTAAGACTTAAAATATGGCAAAACAATCCTCCACACGCTAATATAACATGTGTTTGTTTACACAGTAAAGACACAAAGTATGAAACAACTCAAAACAATAGATGCCAGGCTCCCTCGTGACCTGAAGCTTGCCTAGATTTGACCCCAGCTTATGTTCTTATGCAGCAAAGCTGAGTAGATATGTGCGTGCGTGGTTCCTTTCTCTTACCTGATGAGCCTGCTGAAGCAGCTCCATCCTCTCCTGAAGAATCTGGCAATCATATTCTCTGCTTTTCCTCAGCATCTGACGTCTTAGCTTTTCTACTGCTGTCCTCAGCTCTTCCTGCTGTTTTTCAGTGAGTAGCTCCCCAAATTTTATCACCGTTTCTTGCTGCAAAGCATTGTACAAGGTGGCTTCAAGCTCCTGGATCCTCTGGTTGATGCAATACCAAAAGCCAATTAGAGATGAAACATTGTTTAAAACACAGTGGGAACTGGGGGGTTGACGGCAGAATCAGCGCCTGCATGAGAGGTGGTCCCTGTGCTCAAGTGTGCAAAAATGTGAAAAACAGAACTCATAAAATGGTTCAGTGTTTTGACAAGAGGATATGAACTTTTATTTTTGAGATATTTTAATATTAATTTTCACTGAAATCCCTCACTGACATTTTTTGTAAGAAGTTAGAGATGATTATGAGTTGGATAGGATTTTCATACCTATTTTATAAGTGTAAAGATGAATATTTCACCAATTCTAAAATTTTGACTCGTGCTACAAAGCAAAAGAGGAAAGATTGAAGGCCACTATCAGACTACTTTGCTCTTAATCCTGCTAATCAATGAGCATTCTCATTAACTTGACAAAACGAACACAATGAACTTGCACACCAGTTATCAGACCTATGTATCAGAACTTGATATAGCCACGTTTATAGCATGAACTCTTGCTTTTTGTGGCATATTGTCTTCTTGCTATGACATGTACAAAATGGTCAAGATTCTAGATCTGAGTTCCAGCTGGTTGCACTGACTCCAGTTGGACAAACCAACAATAATGAGCAGTATCTACCTTTAGCTGACAAAAAAAGTTTCAGGCTTCAAGAGATCTGCCATTTTGTGACATGAAAAAGCTAGGTGTCGTGTTGAAGCTGTGCAGATTGCATGGTAGTGCATTAGAAGAATGGGAAAAAACAAATAAATAAAAAAAATTACTACAAAAAAAGCAAAATGCTCTCTTCCTGATCCAACAGAAGCCTGTGTCCTGTCACAGTGATGGCCAATGTGTGCTGTAGAATTTCCTTTGTACATACCATGTATGCTTGGTCAAGAGCTTGCTTCCTGTAGTCTAATTCTTCCTCCAAATAACCTTTTATTTTGCAAAATTGCTCCTACAACGAAGGATCATTTGGACAGAAAAATGAATTAGTTACTTAAAATACTTTGGGAAGTTTTATAGTTTTATTAAATCAATACAGATATCTGACTCAGGCAGGACTAGAAGACTGGTCTTCAGTTGACACGCGGCAGAGCTATTAATATGTGACTCAGCTAGAAAAGGAAGGGGAAATAGCTGTGAATTGCTTTTGTATGATAATACATCTCTTCTACGTGGAACTAAGTCCATCATCTCTTTGTTGACTTCAGTGATATCACTTGGCATTTCAGTAGTGTAATTTAGGGGCTTCTGCGTGATTTTTCTAAAGAAACCTCCTCTGCCATCATGGACAACTCCTTTTGTGCTTTCTCTTATTTTGGAAGAGCTGTGAAAGTGCAATAATCTAAACAGGCATATTCACGTTCACATTTTTGGGGGGAAGCTGCTGGGCTTTTGTGCTTTAACTTCTCAGTCTACCGTAAAGTGAACTGACTCAATTACAGACATACCATAGGAACAGAATGTAAACTACAGCTATCCAACTGTTCCAGTTATGCTTGTTCATTTCATTGTTCTAGGTCATTTTCATTAACTAGAATAAGAATAGGGTAAGATACTAACTTTACTGGTGCTATAGCAACTTCAGTTCAGCTGTGAATGTTTTGCCGTTAGGATGTCATGGGCTTAAAATGTAATGAAAGAAAACAGCATGATAATTAATTAATTTCCCACATATTGGTATTGAATAAATTGTGGTACAACAGCTGATGTTGAGACTGTGAATCTTATGAGACAAAGAGTGCGGTTATTTACATCTCTGAAAATCACCAAGCAACCTTTGAGCCCTCTGTAATTATTAATAAACAGTCATCCTCATGGAAAGAGAAAGTTTTCAAACCTTCACTATTTCTCTATCTCTGTTATTCTGCTGTTGCATGTGAACCAGACTAGTAACAATTTTATGGATTCACCAATAATCAGAGAAAGCCTGCATACTTAATTTGCCAAAAGACCTTTTTAGTTATCTTTTAGCACACCAAGTAAATGTGACATCTCAGTGTCTTGCCCCTAAAATGTGTATTAAGGAAAGTTTGCTTACCATATCACTTTCCAGTTCCATCATTTTCTGATGCAGAGCAGCTTCAGCTCCCTCAATCTGCTGGATCCACTGGAGAGAAAGACAATGAGAGCTGTAACCTGCTGTAAGGAACTTAGGCACATACTTTCAGTGTAAGTTTTGCATACAAATCTCTTCAGAAGCTTTGGAAATCTCAGGACCAGAAATCTCAAGATATAACTAATTATGGCTTAAATGTCTGATGGTTTCTCATTCTGTTTACAATTGCAAGTTTCATTTGACATTATTTTGGTATTTGCGGTTGTTTTGACTTAACAGCTTGGACCAGCTGAGTGTGATATTTTTGCTGCTTTAGCAAGGTGTTTGGGACTGTGCTGGCACAGTTTACTTTATCTGGGGAATCACTTCCTACACTAGAAAGTTTGACAATATTGACGACAACAACAGAGCAGAAAATTTCCAGTGTTAGATGAGGCCTTAGTTAACACATGTGAAAAGCAAGCACCCAATTTACCTTTTCTGCCAAGGACAATACAGTGGAAGCCTGAATTATGGCCACTTGTTCTTCATTTCTTAAATTCTGTGAAGAGAAAGAGAGGGAAGAAGAAAATTCACAGCAGTTTCCTGCATGAATAGAGATAATCCAGGCTACAGACTAGGTCTACAGTGTTCAGGGGACCCCTGTAGTACTGGGTATCCTATTCCCATCAAAACATTCAGAGTCTGTTAACATACTAAAAAGAACACTGCTTTTGCCTTTCTGCATGATTTAGACTAACTATATGTTTTCATTCCTTTGCATCTTATGAGAAATGTAAACTAAAATTAGACCCATTTGTCTGACTCCATCCTAGTTTTACAAAGCTGAATTTCCATTAAAGCTTTTGTAAAAATAGTGCTGATTTACACCAGCAAGTGAATAGCCGATCGTGATCCTTCATTTTTATTTCTTATACACTTCCATAAAACACATCTAATATTAGCCAGAGATACAGGATGATCTCTTTCACATGGATGACTGAAGTGGGCAGCAATGCCCACTTAGAAAGGGGATTTGATAATTCTTGCCTATTTATGAAACTGTTTGCAGAGGAATCCTAGACCTGATGAAGATGTGGTTGGCTCAGACTGTCAAACTAATTCACGTGCTTTCCTGAATGACTAGAGTGCAGTCAGGCACAGTTCCAAGTATCAGTGGCCTTTGGACATTCTTCCCAGTCTGCTAAACCACATGTCAAAGCTGCGACTTCATTACTAGTTCTCTGACTATTGAAATCTCACAAATCCTTAACTGAAGAAAATAAACACTCCTTAAATTAATTGTTCTGATGTTACATAATTTAACAAGTATCTTAGAAAACAGTCATGATAATCATAGATTTCACTTACTCTACTGTACAAAATGCAGCTGGTAAAGGCAAATATGTATCTCCCACTTTAACTTACCCCATTATCACCTAGGATGTCTAACTGCTTTATGAGGTCTGGGATGCTGACATCCTGCAAAGAGAGAATAAGATAAAGGCATGGCAGGCATATTTTATCGTGGCTGCAATATTCATCCCTCCTACGAACCATGTTGAAATCAACCATTGTGTTTTATCGCATGGAGATGCATCACATACTGATTTCAGTTGCCTTTGAGCCAGGTTTTATCATTATGGTGAAAATGATAAGTCCAATTCAATTGTGTCAGTCATCACACACTCTTACGTTAGACTGAATTTAAATGCTTAAAGTTTAGTGCAGTTATTAGCAGGTATGAATGTAACGTTTTCTATGGCCAGCATCCACCAATCCTGTAGGCAGAAGTGCTGCCTTCTAAAACTGACCTACCTTAACCCCTTCCTTCATGCAGTAGATCTGTAGAGCACTCACACCATCTGAGAATGGGTGAATCTGGAGATTAAATGGTGGGGACCGTCTCTCTCTTTCCTGGAAATAAATTGAAAGGATGCCAGAGAACATATTAGAATGAAGCAGATTCACACAGAACTCATTAAATGCCATAGCTATGGTTTATATCATGCTTTGCAATGCCAAGCTCTTCATTTTATAAATCAAAGAAACAGACATTTAGACCTAGTCTGAAAAACAGTGTGCTAAGTGGGATAAGAGCCTAAACCTGAGCTATTTATTTTACAATAGATTATTTATTTGATGAATTATGTCAATTTGCAAATTGTCTACAGAAAGGCTGTCACCTGGCTAAGACTCACGTGATTTGCTTTATGAAGTGTTGAACAACTATATATTGTTGTAAATACTCCCTTTAGAAACAGGTATTTGACTTAAGACTACTAGGATACTCAGACTACACATTTGCTCACCCTGGTATGTTGTATGTTCTAATATCTGTGGAAAGTAGTCAGTTCAAAAAAGTTGATCAACTTAGCTATTTATACACCTTCATTGCATAAAATCTACAAATATTTGTCCAGTTTTAAAGGACCAAAGACAAAAATAAAAATTTGAAGATGTTATTTCTCATCCCTTTCAGGCATTCAGGCAAGCACAGAAGTGAAGATCAAATTTCACTTTCAAATACATTTTTGGTTTATGAACATGTAATTCACTTGATCAGTCCAGGTCCATGTCATATGGAAACACACCTGTCAGGTAAAACTGTGGGAAAGTTCTATAAATAAAGGACAAATCTGTCACAGCACTGATTCACGAGAGCCCGGGGAGGCTCTGTGTTACCCACAAGCTCTGAATGGCAAGTATATAAGGCCTCGGACAGCAACTGAGAAACAAACCAGCTTATACTGGAGAAAAGACCAAGTGGAAGTTTTTGTCGGTTGGTGCTCATAACAAGAATCTGTAACAAGGGCCAGTCTGGGAAGATGGAGACCGAGGTCTGACCCAGTCCTCTGGCTGCCTGCAGAGGCTTCTGGAGCTCCTCCATCAACCTCCAGTGTCGCCTGAGGGATCTTTCTTACCTAACACAGGTCATGGGGAGAGCTGCTCAACAGGGAATGCGTCCAGTGCCTGCAGAAGTGACAGTGCTTGTAAGTGGGCAGATAGGCTGTCGCTATTCACTGTGCTCGGGCCTACAGCCTCCAGACACAAATTAGGACAACTCCAGGCCAAGCACTATATGCACATAGGCAGGCACTGTCGGCTTTTCACACATGCCAGGATTGGCAAGAATGATGATCAAGGCTGTGGAGGCAAGACCACATTCACCTGTGTAGAATGTCTCTTATCCCCACCACAGTGGCAGGAAACGCAGGCACAGAGAGATTAAATCTCAATGTGCCTCAGGAATCAATAGCATGCAAGCCATTGCAAACCCTTGTCCAGGGAGCCCGCGTCCCTTGGGCACCTTGGCTCTGTACCCTGGTCATCCTCAGGTGCTCACAGCAGGGCAGCAGCACCAGCACCGCCATCCCCGAGCACAGCACAGCCCACTCAGTGGTGCCGGGGATCTGCCGACATCCCCCAGCAGAGCCGGAGCGCCCCGTGGGCTGCCACAGCCCTGGCGCCAGCTCCCTCCGCTGCAGGAGCCGACATGCAATGAAGAGTGTTCTAACCGCCCAGTACAGATGGGTTTGGGTAGGACAGCTCTCCTCTCCTCTCACAGCCAAGTCCCCACAGGGAGAAGAATTCAAGATTTTCTGGGTCAGAGGGGACAAGGTGCAACCCTTTTACCCCCATACGTATGGTACTGGAAGACAACAGCCCTGGGTCTGATACTTTCTCTTACAACTGCTTATGCAATTTCATCAATCATTGCTGAATTAAACTTCAACCAGTTCCAGTCCTTCAAGCACAGGGCTAGAGAGGTGCACTTCTCCTCACAGCAGCACTCTCAACGAAACTTGAACTCTTGTCTCATCACCCTTGCTGAAAGAGGGGAAAAGAACAAAGCCAGTATAGTTTATAGATTAGCAGTAAGATTTTCATAGGGGGAAACAGGACTTTGAAGACCCTGAAGAGGGAACTGTACCTGCACCTCTGACTTCTTAGAGGAATACTCTACTCTTCAGCTACTAGAAATAAAAGTATGCTCAACACTTTTTTCTCCTCCAAGACCTGCTCAGGTTCATGAAAAAAAACCCAAAAACAAAACAACAAAAAAACCCTGGATGCCTACGCTCAGGAGAGATCTTAGCTGTGAACCAGGATGCAGCCCTGAGCAAAGTACATGAGGACAGGGCTTAAGCCTTGCTTATTTGGTTACTTTAAATGTAATTAATTTCTGTTGATTTTAGTAGACTCCAGGCCAGCAGTAAGAACAAGGCATGTTGACAACAGACTGCTCCAAAGTACTAGAAAACCCATATCCACAGATGTGGTGATTAAGAGCCACACTGACATTAATCAGCTAAGCTTATCTATGCACACTGGGCACCTAGCTCAGGCAGAGGTGAACCAGTCAAGTATGGAGCTTGCTATTTCCAGGATATTAGAGCTGACATACTTCAGCTGACAATTAAAAATGCTGGGCCTGATTTGTTAGTCTGTTACATCACTACAATGCTGGTGTAAACACGTGATTAAAGTTGGTGTCCAGTTGAATTTGCTGCCAGCTCTACTGTAACAAGCTCGTCCATCACCTCCAGCTCCAGGTTGCGGAACTCCAGCAGCTCATTCTGGTCTCGGGCATCCTGCAGCTCCTGTTGCAGACGGTTGTTTTCTGCTTCCAGTTTCTCTATCTAACAGAAACATGTAAATTCAGGATCTGTGTGACTGTTACAAGAAACATTGAATATTTGGTGAGTGGTAGCTGAGGTAGCATTGACAGTGCAAAATCCAAATTCTAGACATGATTCACTACTTGCCGTTTTATGTCAGTGAGTCTGTAGTTTACAGGTGAACTGCTCATCAGCTTCCTAAAATCATAAAATGCTGAGGCTGGAGGTTTTCCTAAAAGAATCCAATCCTAGTGAAGATCAGTGGGGAAGTTAACTATACAGAGGTGTTAGGTTAGCTACTAGATTAGTCTGCATTAGCTGTTAAACACACTGCTCTCAAGGTAAGCACTGGAATAGATGGAGACTGGAATAGCACTGGAATAGACTGGGGACGGATGCGGAGATACCATTGTTGGAGGACTCTAGGAACAGGTTGGATAAACGTCTAACAGGAATGATGCAGAAACAGCTGCACCTGCCTTGGAGAGGAGCTTGGGCTAGATCAGAGATTCCCAGTGTATAGGGCATGAAGCGCAGATGGCACGCTGGGACAGCTGTCTTTGTGGAGGCAGCTACCTGAGCAGCCATCCCAGCCCATGTAAGCACTTGTGTGAACTGCACGGCAAGCATCTCCACACAAGTGTTCTACCAATTAGCAGACAGACTTAAATACCACCCACTAGCCAATTGTCTATAGCTTGCTTGTTGGGGACAACTCCACCACTAGCTCCTCAGCCTGCTCTCTTCCGCAAGTCTCCAGCCAGCGCCAGGACGTGTATTCTGCAGTCAGGTTATCTGAGCAGGGCCCAGACAAGGACAGCTAGGGAACACTAGGGAAGACTGAGGTCAAGTGAGCCCCCATGGGTCGGTTTGGCTGGATGGTGAGGGATGGCACAGGGCTGGAGACTTATTAGGTGTGTTTATGGAAGGGAAGAAACAGAGGCTAAGAAACCTCATGTGGGGAGGTGAAAGACGGCAGGAGATCTGGCACTGGGAGTTACGGTCTCTAGCTGATGGCAGTCATATATACGGCCACTGCTGTTACTGTTGGTGATATACAAGCAGCGTTGAGGTCCTTCATATCCTTATATTCCATGATTAAAAATATATGAATACATACATACAAATATATATACAGACACGAACAGGTGATATTCCTAAATGTACCGAGGGACTGAGCAGTACAAGTTCCTCTGGACCTAGGGATGACTTTAAGCCCTTAAAAATATACAGAATACGCAGGGACTAGTAGTATGAAAGGGTCCTGGTGTTAGAGGGTGACTGCATTTCTACTGCTGTTTCACACCCAGAAGCCATGCTCAAAACATCCTGCCAGTGCAGCAGCAGCAGACTCTTCAGTGCAATGCTACTGGAACACAAAGGTCCGCGCCTTGGAGCCAGAATAACGCATAGAGATTCCAGCTCTCAGGCTGGAGCTTCCCAGCACAGCTGGTGCATCAGCAACTGCCAGCAACAGTGTCTAAGCAGAGCTGGAGAGGGCTTGTCTTTCCGTATGTTATCCTGTACATATTAATCTATGCCGTTCTATCCTTATTCTACACCTATAAGCACCAGACTGCATGTCCAAAGTGTACTGTAGGATCCAGATTACCCTTCAGAGTGAGCACACAAAACTTGGGAGCATACCTTGTCTACAAGCTCTTGGTTCCTCTTAATGAAAAGCTGTTTGTCTTCCACCCAGTGCGAGTCCTGTTGGATGAAGCAGTACTATTACAGAATAACCAAAGTCCATGAGGTTGGACACGTTTATTGAAAATTGGAGCCACAGTATTCAAGCTTTAAAATCCTACAGGTACAAACTGTCATTTACAGAATAACACTTATTAGTCTAGCCTAGCTGTAGCAAGGCTTCTGAACTTGCTAGACCTGCCTGTTTACTGAACAGCAACATTACATCTCATGGAAGTCTATACTGAAATTGTTCTAGGTATTTTGTAAGCACAGCAGGTAAGATCCAATATATGAAAAGAAAATACAAAAGAAGTATTTACCTGCCCTTTCTGTGCCAAAGTTTTCTCCAGATCTTCTATTTTGGCTTTGTATCTGTGGACTTCAGCTTGGAGCTGCTCCTGAGCCTGTTGAAGCATTAAACGGTAACAAAACCAGCAATGTGACTCATACTAAAATGAAACCAAACACAGCAGAGCCTCGGTTTATGCTGTAGCTTCCACCGAGTGAGTAACCATTACAAAGATTCTGGCTCCATGATGTTTTCTGCCACTCCTCAGATTGGCATACAGACGACACATGGGAACATAGTGGCAGATCAGCCCCCTCTCCCCACCCAAGCCTATTATTACCATGTATTGCATTAGAGCAGCGAAACACAAGCTCGGGCATTCGGGATGACAGGCTTACTAGGCTCAAAGACCCTGGTAAGGGACAGCCCCTGAACTGAAGAAAAGTGCTTAGTAGATGAGAGTGGCAAAAGGTAGTGGAAAGAAGCAATTATAACTGCCTGGGGCATCTCCAAGAGCTGACTTAACAAAGTGCTGAACAACCTGGTGCGACCTCACAGCTGACACTGCTTTCAGCAGGAGTTTGGGCTGGAGACCACCTGAGTCCCTTCCAACATGAATGATTCTATGATTTTATTAGAGGGACAACATTTTTAGCCTTGGAAGGTTTACTGTAGTCTGCATCACATTCAAATTTGAATTTAATTTGCATTTCTCTGTTAGAAACATTCAGGTGAATATTGGTTGGTGCAATGTGTGCCTTTGTGAAAGCCCACAGGCCTGCTTAAAAACTCAACCCCTTCAAACATGGGCAAAAGATGAGAAAACCCTTGTGATTCTGTGCCAAACTGCAGAATTGCCTGCTTTGGCATGCCTGCCTAGCTGCAGAGTTTTCAGGTTCAGATGGAGGACAGCTCCTCGTAAACTGAGTGATTGTGTCCATTCTTAATTGTCTCTCTCTTTAAATGTACTCAGCAAATGAGTGAAATGGACATCTCTCAGTTGTATGGATGTTGTATGTAACTCTGTTCCCTTGTTCACTTTGAGGGGTTTGTATGTCCCGATAGCAATGAAATGCTTTTACCCTCAAACAAATACTGACCTTGGCTTCCCTTTCAGCATCTATGATGCCTCCTGTCTGCTCCTGCAGCAGTGCATATGCTCTCTGCAGGGCCTGGTACTCCTTTGTCAGCTGTCGAAACCGCAGCTCTGATTCTTCCGCTGCTAAACCCTGAAGGATAAGAAAGGACACGTCTAAGCACCAGAGAGCAGAGCACTGCCAAAGCAAAGAATGTAAGTGTGATTTGTTAAGCAAAATAATTGGTTTGCAGGTCTTGCTTTTTTGGTGAGATTGCTCTGATACGAATTAATAAGAACGTGGAATTTATACAGTATTTGTACGTCTTTAAGCTAAAAAAAAAGTGATAGGTTTATTTTCTTGAAGGGGGAGAGGGAAAAAAGTCATCTCAGATTGCAATGAAGTCATAGCTGTAGACTCCATGGACTACATTTTGAAAGAACCTCTTGGCATTTCAGTATATCAGTAATCAAAATTGAGGCCGAACTTAATGAAGAATTTATCACTCAATATGCTTTATAAAACCTCAAGTGTTTCTGAGAGCCTGGCCACTTGTTTTAGTCAAAATCTCTTGAAAACCTGTCCTTGCCTATGGAAGAAGTCAGATCTTACCTCATCCAGATCATCATCTGGGGTTGCTGGTGTTCTGTCTGTTCTATATGAGGCCACAGATGATGTTTCAGAATCCATGGAATCATCATCATACCCAAAAAATGTATCAACCACATGTCTCTAAAGAAGTGAAAACATGATTTCTGAGTCTCCTTGGAAACAGGTAGCACGCGTTTTTGATGGGGAGGAGGGGGAGGTTAGTTCAAAATCACATTGCTAGTTACTTAAAAAAGGTAAGACACGAAAAAAGAACAATGGGCTACCCCTGTAATTGCCATCTCTAAACAAACCCAACGGGAACTGTATTGAAGATTAGGTCTTGTGCTGGTGGAGAATGAGTTTGCTGATTAATTTTTCTGATCTGAGGATCTGGCTCAGTCTAAAACTTCAAAAACATAACGTGGGCAGCAACACGCTTGAGGAAAAGCTCTGCCCTTGCAGGAAGGCAGGAGAATTGATCCTTAACCCCAAAGCTGTTCAGAAGACATCCATCAACATGCAGACTGGTGTGCAAAGATAACACCATAAAGAGCTGGAAATGTGTGCAGAATAGGGAACCCTCCTTCTCTCACGGACACTGCTGTTATTTTTGATATCTCAGTGCTTCTCTCACTGATATTGCTGTTGGAGTGCGTGAGTGAAAGCTATGCCAATACAAAACTAGCATGAAGGAACTTTTATCTCACACATCTCTCCAGTACTATAGTAACTGCGACATGTTTTAAGAGACTGCTCACACTACACAGTTTGGTTGTATGCCTGACAGCTCACTATCTCCAGTCTCAGCCACTGAATTAAATCAAATGAAAACTGTGAGTTGTGTCCCATGAAGGTATAGATGCTTGACCTTGCAGGCTTCGTTTCAGGGTACAGATTTGAGCATTTAAATACTTGGCTTATGAATAATTCTGCAGACAAACTGATTGACGAGCATTTAAGATGCACTTCTGCTTTGCAACATTTTTCACTTTTGCTGACAGGTTACAGCCTTCTAAACCTGGAATTTGAGTCACACAAAAAACATGTATCAAAGATGCCAATAACCTTTTGCTTACATTATCTTTTTTTGTTCATATTTTTCCAAGTGAAGACAATAGCCATATTCTCCCGTGTTATAATCTCTGGCTTAGAAATAAAGTTGACTGATGAAAATACTCTTTAGTCCTTGTCTCCCAGTTGTGTCTGCTGTGTATTGCTTCAAAACCCATATAGAAACAACGCGATGACACATCTAGGATTTACTGGTCTGAAATTCTCTGTGTGTAGGAGAGCGTTGCATTACTTCCACAGAACATGGCTGTGGTACTAAGGGATATCCTTGGACAAAGAGCAATCAAATTCTGTTTCCTACACAGTATTTCCACTTTCTGGAGGTGGGATGTGGCTGTTACGAAGTCATTCTTCACATGTAGCTGATAAAGGAGCTATTTGAACCACTACTGACTACTCAGCTCTAAAATTGCTGTAAATTATACCAGCTTTGGACTTGACCCAGTTCAGGGTAATACAAGGGGTAGCCAAATGCCTGTGGAACTGAGCAGGAGAGAATGACACTCAATTTCTCAAGCAGAAGCTTCCACTTGAAGAATAAAGATGCACAAGGATTTTGGTTTAGCGCACATGTGCTGTGAAAAATAGATACCAGAAGATAGATGGGAAGGTATCTGGAAATGTAAATACATCTCAGCATAATATACCTTGAGACCAATATTTATAGAAACCAGTTGGAAGGAAGATTATTATTATTTCAGGGGGAGGGGGGCGGAGAAGCCCCATTTTGCTGAAAATAAAATAGCTGCGCACCCTTAACTGAATTTCAAAGTGGACTTAAAAAGCTCTCCCAAAGTAACTAAGGTGTTTATAAACCTGATCACTAAAGCAGATTGTTATAATCCACAAAGCTCTTTTAATCAGATTGCTAAAGTGTGTTTTCCTACAGAGTCTAATAGTATTTTTATAAGCCAAAACCAATTTTTCCTCTTACCTTAATTGGCTTTGAGCTCCTTTTATGCTTTCTACGACGAATAAGTTTCTCCCTGTCCTGGAAAGTAAGATTAAAAAGTTACTCTCTCTTCTCTTGTTTGCAGCTGTAGAAGGAAATAAATCACTAGGCTTCCACCAACTCTCTGTTCATACGTTCAAACAGGAATCTGATTCCAGGTGGGAAGGGAGGATTCACATCCAAATCTGTACGTGTGTCAGCTGAAAACCACTTGAACAAGGGAAGATAGCACATCTGAAAAAAACACCCCTTGTTGTGCAGTTGCCTTGACAGGCTGTCAAACGACAGGCGCCGATGGATTTCCTGTTAAAATCACTGGGAGGCCTGTTGCAGGGGACTGGTTTGGGCTTTGTATGAGAGGCTGCCTGCCTTCCCTGCACAGGAGATGCTGCCACTGTCCCAAAGTCATTAAATGATGGCAGTGTTTATCTCACCACTCATAGAAATGATGTCTTAGAAGAGGCAACAGCCTGTTTTGCAGTCTCCTCCTCCTTCCCCTCAACATCATAATGCAAAGTCAGCTGAAAAAGGGATTGTTAGTATTAAATGACAGAAGAATTAGTGAACCATGGCCTAGCAGCACACACTTTTCCAGCACACGATATCGCACTGTGTCCCTGCCTCTTGTTAAGTAAACTTTTTAATGGTAGCTTAGTTATAATGGTAAAACAGCTTGCCACAGTCCTACCTTGGGAACATGTAGGTATCTTCCCATGCTTCACAGTTCTTAGTCTGCATTCATTTCTAGAGCTCAACTCACACACAAAAGTTATACTTTTGAGTTGTAGGGGCTGATGCCCTCCTAGAAATTCAGTTAAACTGCACCCGTGCGCACCTACATTTAAAAATTTGCAGGTGTTATAAGTAAGATAAGACATTAGCCCTCAGACCTCAAGTTATACGAAGAAATACTATCAATGGTGCTCTGTACACAGGAGTCATTCCTCATTTCCTGGTGCTCTGGACTTACCCTTGTTAACTCATCAATTATGTTCTGTTGTTCTATGACCTGAAGCTTTAAGAATTCAGTTTCTTGTTCCTCGTTAGCCTGATCCAGGTCATTGAGAGATCTTAATTTCTTTAGAGGAGGATGTGATGTCATTTTCTCTCTCTGTGGCAAGAAGAAACAGAAAAAATAAGATCCAGCAATTAAAAGACAAAAAGACCACCTTTCAGTTAAAAGTTAGACATTATCTTTCATTGAATCTTTACAGCCCTTTAAATATGCTTCAGCTACACCATTTTTATAACCTTATTAATACCCGTCAGCACTTAACAATAAAGCAGCACAGTAGGGCTGAGTTTTGCAACCAGAACAACAAAGCTTTACCTATTTACATATTGTGTGGCAATATAGCCTCTACAGCAGCCCTTAAAGGTCATATACCATAGCTCTTCCTTTGCCATGTATCAAGATGCCCCAACACGTGGCAAATATAGTTGAACTCTCTACCTGTCCAGTGGGTGTGGAAATAGTATCTACTCCCATGTCATTACTGATAGCCATCATATGATCATATAGTGAGGAAATGGACATGCTTTAGTCATGTAAAAGACAGGCATCCAGTCAGAAGAGGACGAAAGGCAAAAAATGTGGTACCAGACCTATTTTAAGTAGAAGTCCACATCCTGCCTGCTCCTGAGCATATGCGGGAGAAGAGATGGCTACAGCCCATGAGAATTACTCTAGCCACCCACAGCTTTCTAACTTCCATTATTTGGGCATCTATAGTGTCAAGAGCAGATGTCAGGGAGGTAAGTTAGAACATATGTGCTGTGTGTGCATATACGCACCAGTGGTGCTGCCCATCATGTCTAATGCCTGCAGATTCCCAAGTCCCTTTTCTTTGATGTGGGAGAGCCCAAGGGGCTGTGATCTGTCCTACCACAGCTGTAGAAGAAGAATTTTGACCCGTGACACCTGCAATAAGCTTATCTGTCTTCTGGGCATGGGTGAATTGCAGAGTCTTAAAGTGGATTAACCCTGTAACGCTGAAGTCTTTTTTCTATAAGACAAGAAAGTGAATCTGATCGTCTCATCCTAATCAGAAGGAAAGCTGCATCCGTTGCAGAACAGTCAGCCTGCTCAAGATGAGGACAGTGGCTATTGCAAGCCAGAGACAAGACACACAAACACGCGTAGCAGGGGAAGGCTTCTCAGCCTGCCAGCTTACATCTGGCAACCCCGAACTTCCACCTCCTTTTTTTATTAATGCCAAAGCAACATCAGTGCATGCCAGGGACTGGATTCTGACTGATACTCAGAGCAATTCCATTTGAAGCATATACAGACATTAACTGCTTTGACCCCGCTTCATATAGCTCTGATACATGAAATTTATAACCCTAGCCAAATTTATAAGACCACCATTCTCCCTTTCCCATATCCATCTACCATGCATATCTTTTATGGAAAGATTGTATGTGCTCAGTGGCAGACCAGAACTTTACTTTGCCACCATCAGCTCTGACAAGAACGTGTACATTCAAAGATTAACATCATGGTGGCTGAAAACATCGCTTTTAACAGCTTCCTTTTTGAGTTCCAGATGCAAAATAGCACAGTGGGATATGACTCAATGATACAACTATTTTTTTACTTTTTTTAAAACAATTGAAACTCAATATTCTAATTTTTGGGATAGTATTAAAGACTGTGATTCTGCATTCATTTAAATATATTGCACATGTACACATAATACACAATGTTATAGTATGTAAGTCTACTATATACAGACCTAAGCATGGCTATATCTCATCAATAGTATTACACACGATATACAACACATTTTCTCTATGTATATACATGCATATACTATACAGATATGGCCACCATAACAGACATAGATCATACAGTAATCCTCATTTTGATCTTCAGTACCAACCATTTCTATATTTTCTTTAGTGACTGCTTTGAATTTATCTTCCATGCGCTGCAAAGACTGCATAAGTTCATCATTTCTCTTCGTGAGGCACTTGTTCTTTTCCAGAAGAGGTTTACATTGTTTCTCAGCTTCTCGGACACGCTTCAACTAGATTGATAATAGCAGTTAATAATGGTAAATAATCCAAATAAAAGGTATTTTTTCTCCCTCCTTTGTTAGAAGTATTTTTGTTACTTCCCTGTTGGACTGCTGTCCCAGTAAAATGCCAAAGTGATCTAATGAACTGATGCTTACAGCTTCCATAACTTACTTTATCTATAAATCTCAAAACATAATTCTGCATCTTTGTTTCCAAAAGATGGCTTTATCTATGGGAAAAACTCAGACATAGAGATGAAGCAACCCAACACAGTCAGGCAACTGCAAAGCTGCTATAAAAGTCCAAAATAACCTGTGCTTTATCTGCAAGAAACGCCCTGAGTTTCTCATTGAAAGACAGATTTGCATAGGTACCTATCGGTACAGTGATCCTACAGTCTGGATCACAGCAATAACCACACAGTTGTAAGTCTTTTTAAGTAAGGTTTTTAGTGCCACACAGTTAAATACTTGTGCACGTGCACAATTAACTTTGGTTTAGTGAACAAATCACATTTAAACAACAAATCCTGTATGATAGGAAGGTATCTTAGAGCATGCTTGGAAATTCCAGTATTGGTACAACCAGTGTTTTAACCAAGACCTCTTCCTCTGAAAAATTAGTTCCATCCAGTGATACCGAGAGTTTTATAAATATAATTTCTTTTTCTAAGGGAGGACAAGGAAGATGGCATGTGGCTGCGGACAGATATCATCTTTGTGCCCAGATGATCTACCTAACAAAGGCACTGTCCCCGTTTTGTATTACTCTTTTGTCACTGGGAGGTTCCCACCCCTTGCAGTTCTGCTGAGGAAAGGACTGCAAGAGTTTTCTGTAGGTATTAAGGACAGTTAAGCACATTTTCTTAAATCATCACTTTGTCTTACTAGGCTAAACTAAACCAGTGATTCTGACCGAAGCAGGTTAGCAAGTACCTGAAGATCCCTTCTGCTAACAGAAAACGGGGGAGCAGCTAGGAAGTGGTTACACCTTTGATCAGCACAGTTGTGGGCAAAACAGCCATTTGTCCTACCCTAAGAACGAAGTCAGTTGTTGCTAGTTCAAATGTATCTTAAAGTATATGGTATCTGACACTAACAGCCAGATAAAGGGATCAATTCACCGTTGTCCATTCTCCCTAGATCCGAAACTTAACTATTCTCAACCTGGGCAAATACTGGACTACAGACATTTTTTCAGTTGCAAGATAAGTCTCACCATACACTGTTGTATGCTCAAAAGGTCAAGGAGGGAACATAAGCATTCATATAGAAACCTACAAGGCCCTCTGTCTCAACTTTTGTTGTAATTTCGTACTTGTGTAACTTCAACGAAATTACTGCTTAGTTCTAGGATTAAAAAAAATCACCCTCAGCCTCCTGAGTGACTAGCCTGATGGATGGAAAAGGCATATTCATCGCTGACTATCATCCTTGGATCCTCCTCTCTTTGCCTTTCCCTACAGCTCCCAACCTCCTGTCTGACAGTGCAAAGCTCACACACCAGTTCGTTTCGTTCGTCAACGAGCAATGTGTTCCTGTCTTCCAGCTTCCGAATTGTGGCATTCAGCTCTGCTATCCTCTTCTGATTTCTGCGCAAGTCCTGTTCATTGGCAACAACATAATACAGTTACTGATTCTTTTCAAAATACACGATTGGGAGAAGAATCCTCAAAAACCACACACCAGTCAACTTAAGCCGTCATCATCAACAAATGATATTTATGGATTTTTACAGTATTGAACATGCTGGCAAAAATATATATACATTTTTGGAAGAAAGTATCTGATTTAGGGGATACTTTAATTGAAAATTTTCAGCTGTTTAAAAAAATAAAGAGAAAACAACCAAAGGGATGTCAATATTTTTTATGATGGGGAAGAAAAAGCAAAAAGCTAAAAGACTCTAATTTTTATTGCCTTTTCCTATACATTGCTTCTACATGCTGAGCCACTACGTCAGGTGAAAACGTAAGGACATCCCTTTCAGTATCAATTGCATTTCTTTCTTATTCCACATTTGTATATGTGTAATTATGTGTATATATACACACATTTGTTGTGTAAACATCATATTTAGTCACACAACCGGTGAGTTCTATGCTTTGGGAATGACAGCAAGGACCATGTGTGTGGAGAATAAGACAGAGAAAGAGGAGGATCTCCTAAGAGTCTCCCGGATCCCCCCACCAGCCTTCTCCCTGCCCATTTTCCCAATTATATCTGGTTTTGAGGATGCATGCTATCCAGGTAGTTGTGTTCATGAAATGATTCTTTCAAAGGGGCACTAATTATTTAAGATGTCTTATATTTGTAAATAGACCAACTGAGGAAACAGCCTTACAAAGCTTTGTCCCACTAGCATTCTTTCTGAAGAATATATGGGCATAACTTCTCTATAGCAAAAAAGAGTGGGAATGTTTCCCCAGGGCCTCAGAAAATATTGAAGCAGGAGAAATACAGCCATGTTTCTGTTTTGCCAGGGCCAATAAAACCTGCGTACAGGGCTGCTGCAGTGCTCCGAACCATCTCCAGCCCTTCCTGGGATCTCCCTCTTGGGACTGCTCATGTTACACTCTGCCTCCTTCACCAAGAAGAGCTGTTCATCCAGAGCTTCCTTCTGCAGCTGCAGCTTCTGCACATAGCCTGTTTGTGTCTCCAGTTCTTTCTCCAAGGAAAATATGATCCTGTCTTTAGCCTTGATCTCGTCCATCTGAATGAGAGAAACACCAGAACAAGGATATTGTTGTGTAAAGGCAACAGCATTTCAGCCTTCTCCAATTTAGTAGCATATGATTTACTTAACAGCAGTGCTCACCACTTAAATCTGCTATATCATACTGCACTAGGCTTGTAAAACAATACACTTTGAGGTTTCGGCCATTGGCACATTGTACATAAGCACAGTAGCAGACTCATACAGGGTGAAGCCCAGGAACTGAGCATGGTGTGTGGTGTTAACAGATAATTGGATGAAGAGTTCAGGTTTTCACATTACATTTTGGTCGGTTACTTATACTAGTGAAAAATAAGTATAAACTCTGACAAACCCAAAGTAGTTTAGACTAACTCCTGCTCGTGTAAATGGAGCTACATTAGCCGAGACAGTAGAGGTTACAGTCCCATTCTCACAAAGAGAAGATCTGTGCAGACCAGTATTTCTTAAAGCTGATTGCCATGTTATTCATCTTCTGCTGAGAGCAAACTCAAGGCCATTCATTTTTTTTTTTTTTTTTTTCTTCCTTTCTGCCTAATATCCCAGGACTATCCAAGACAAAAAGCAGCGCCTCTTATTTCACCTCACAGCAACTTTAAGAATGATGGCTGAGAGGATAATTGTAGATTAAAACTTAGAATAAGATCAGCCCATACAAGCCTTGCAACCATGAAAATGGGTACAAAGCTGCTAATGTCACTGAGCTCAAGAAAATCTGGCAAATCAGAATTTGCAAATCACTCCGGCAAAATAAAAGTACTATTATCTGGGAATGACATGCATAATTCCCTGAAAACAAAAATGCTATCAATGCTAAATTTTGCCTGAAGCTGCCAAAGATACTTTCTGGTTTTGTAGCTTTCTAGGCTTGCTGAAATCCTCCCCAAAGTATTTTTCAAATGAGTCGGGCTAGATTCTGATCTCCATTAACTAGATGTCACTCTGATGTAACTTCCTCCACTCTGGTAGCAATACAATGGATTTGGAAACCACTTGTGTGTCAGATAAAAATAATTCTGGAGTTATTCAATGTTCTTATGCAAGTAAATAGCCTTCAAAAAGCCTTTCATCAGTTGCTAAAGATAAAATCATACAATACATAGATGGAACCTGAGTTGATCTTAATGTTAGTAAATGGCTCAGTTTTATCCTGAATTTCACTATAGTTCCTTTTTATATTAAAACCCTGAAAACAGATCTTCAGTTTCAGATGAGAAAAAAAAAGTCGTTTGTCCTCGTGGCTACACAGAACTGCAAACGAGGATCAGTAAGAAGAAGGGTCAAAATTCAGAAGGCAGATATAAAGAATCCACCACTACTAGTCTGTACTATATTACTGAGCATTTTGGCAACACAAGAATATAATTCCAGTACACAGACTTTGGGGTGGGGATAAAATAATTCTTGACAGTTTTAGTTACCATTTCTTTTACTTAACTGTCAAATGTTGAATTCCAGTTTTCAAGCCAAACCTTCCACCGCTGCAAGCAGGTCCAGCTCCCCCGATGATCGGGAAACATGGCAACTTGCACCATTGCTGATGTGGGCCTCATTTTGTTCATTTCCCTCAGTCATTACTGAAGGCTATGCCAAGACCAAACCAAAAGAGATGTCCCCTCCCGCCATGCTTTAATGTCTTTAGGATACCATCACAAGGGCTAGAGAAACTAACAAACAGCAAGTGCAGATGCAAACACTCTTCCTCTAACGCTTTGCATTGCACATGTATTACCATCTCAGCAAGCCGAATCCTTACGGACTAGGGCAATCACTCTCTTATTTTAAGGTGTTAGCTGCTATCACAGTGGTTGCTCTACCTAACTCACCATGATCTATTTACTGCTGGGAAATGACAATGAGAAGTTTTTAATACTTTTGGAAACCAAGGTACACTGCAGACTTCTGTTATTCACAAAAGCTAAGAGGCGCAAGAGGCAAACTCACTACAGCGTAAGAGAACATATGAACTGTTTGCTTTACTGACCAGGCGGCGAATATCCCTTTCACTCTCCCATTTGATCTTGGAAATGGCTTCCTGGTGGGACTGATGCTCACTCCGAAGATCCCCCGCCTTGATCTTATCAGCTTGGATCATGTTGTTAAGAGCCTCATCTACCTGCTTTTTGGCAGACTTCAGTTCAGTAATTTCCTGTAGAAGCTTAAGGCGCTCGGAGTCGAACTGTTTTCTGGCCTCTTCACGAGCCTCAATAGTCAGCGCTGTCCTTACTTTATCGCTGCTCCCATCCCGCAGCGCACACAGCGCTGACTTGAGGCGCTGGATTTCGCTGTCTCGGACTTTCACCATCCGCGTCATCTCCTGCTCATGCTGTTTGATGAGGTTCTCCCGCACAGCCTGCAGCTCCTTCATTTTCTCCTCATGGAGTTTGGCTTTTAGCTCCGTAATCTGCACAGTCTGCTTGCGCTGCTCCACCTCGCGGATACGCTTAGTTTCTTGAGTCTTCTCTCTTTCAAGTTTAGCGACCTACATTGAGATAAAATGAAGTCACCTGCTACCGACATAGTGTTAGCAAAACAAGCCCACCCAGACACATAGCCATGTCAAATTGAGGAATACCCTGCTGCAGACCTTAGATGATCCTCCACCCTCCTACAACAAAATACAGGCCAAGTCCTGGGGCATTCACGTAGATTTTATACTGTCTTTACTCAACCCACAACAACCCTGACTTCTCCAGGTGTCTTGCCTCATGCAGTGACACTACAGGTACTTTCAATGGAAAATTAGAGGGCTCAGAAGGAGCAAGGTTTCTATAACTTTCATGACCATGGGCAGTCAATCAGATGAGAGAGAAGTGCTTGCCTCTCTGTGATCCCAACTGAGGTAAGGTGCAAGTCTGAAAGTCCAGGAAACATTTCATCTTTTACAGATGTTCTTACCCATACACAGAGCTTTAACAGACATTTGTAGTCACTTCTCAGACACATATCTACAGAAAAGCACGCTTCACTGGTTATTATGCTTATGGAACAGCCAGCTTTACTTAAAATATCTCCTTTGCGACTCTTCATTAACAACAGTTTTTAAAGTTCTTTGTCCATAGCTTCGGAATCAAAGTTACAGTGCAACCCACCAGTCCTCAGTACGCTTACGTTAATGTATCTCCAGGTGCAACTTCATACCCCTGAGCAATTCCACAATAGAAACCTGTGTGAACCTACACCAAAGGAAAGCAATGGGTAAGGAATGATTTCAGTTCAAAGCAAACTCGGTAGGTTTGCTATTTACAGTGAAAAAGAACGTGGTTTCAAAGATTGTAAGAACTTTCTTGTTAATTCCTTTTTAAATAAAGACCACAAAGAACGAGGAAGAGTGAGCAAACCTTTCAGAAAGAAAAAACAGGGGAAAAAACAGTCAATATGAATAAGCATAGTAGTAGGTCATCTGAAAGCCCTCCAAGAGATGCTGGTAGTCTAGCCTGCAGGCCTAATTGATTACTTGGAGAGGATTTAGTGAAGGCCGGGAGTGCTATCAGCTATATGCAGAGCTGATTGACTTGGTTTTTTTCTCCCCTGCTATCCTCATCTTATTTCAGATATACCTTTCCCAAAATAAGCCATTAGAAGAGACTGGAAGTGTGCTTTTACTTTGGTTTCAATCAACAAAGTCATTCAGGCAAGTAACAGACTCTAAAAATAAGAGGCATCTTCCTCAGAAGGCTCCATGGAAAACAAATCTGAAAGATTCTCCTGGAACTCCCTCCACAGGGCTCTAGGATGCACAAAAACTTTTCAAAACAAAGTATTAAATATGAGTACTTTTTAAAGGTGGTCTATGTTTGCAACTGCCACCAACTTCTCTGGAGGACTTCAGAGGCTATTGATGCAGTAATTACATGTAATAATACATGCCACAGACAACAAGAAGACTTTGCAGCCAGGGACTAAAAAGCAGTCTCTCTAACTCACATCTATACAACTCATATGAGATGTTAAAATGCCTTTACTACATAGATCACTTCTGAGAAGAAAGGCACACATAACCTTAGCCCCTCAACCCTCAAGTCATTAGGACAGGTTTTTAGTTTTCCGTCACTCGTTTTTCATTCTAGGTTCATTCTTGATTTTGACTACTCGTGACTAAAAATGAGCCTGATGCCCTCTTTCTTTCTTGTAACACATCTCTTCCTGTTCATTAAAAAGGGAGTTGAATGCACTGCAAAACAATGTGCGATTACTGTAAGTGATCCATTCTGGCATGACATAGAAAGATACATCAAAACTTTCAACAAAGTAGTTTGGATACCCACAACGGCGCAATGCAGACCTAGCCAGGGCCTGAGTACAACGCCAGCTAAGCTCTGGGATGCCTGGTTTTATGGCTATTAGCTTCCAGGCTGCCTAGTTTATTAAACCGAAACGCCATCAGATGTTAGGCTGGCTTGTAGATGTACTATTCTGACGAGAAGGAAGGGAAAGTGAATGAGGACCCTGTGGGAAACAGATTATTAAACTTGAAGTAATGGAAGAGACCTGTTCAATAAAAGACCACAACAGCCCAGAGGTTTCTACTCTCTTTGGATTCACTGGTATAGTGAACTCATTGCTAGCAGACGGGTAAAGTCCAAAGATCCTATTTGTTTGTCCCTTTGTGGGATGAATGCTTTCTTAAAGCTCCTTCTGACATTGTGGATGACTGCCCAGTTTGGCATCCTATTTGTAACCTGATTTTACAAATGGGGTTGTACCAAGATGTCAAACCTGAACTTGCTTACATCTAGGGAAAAAGGAAGAGCGCGCTAAGATCTGAATTCCAGATTAAAATAAAATTTGCAATGATATCTGCTCCTCTCAGTCCAAACTGCAGAACAATTCAGAAGCGTGATCTACTTCATGAGACTGTAGTTTTAGCCCCCGACTTCTTCATGATGACAATTCCTTTAATACCCTGAGCACTCAGTCCGATTTAGTCACAGGCATGGACAAGAGCACCTATGGATAGGCAACCCGAGAGGTACTGAAGCACACAAGCAATTTCATTATTTTGTTCATGTTCTGCTCCCATCCTTTACAGTGTATTTAAATATATTTTAGATAAGTTTTTTTGGTTTTGTTTTCAAGACTTCCCTACTCTTGTAACTCTCGTTATTTTGGGCCATCCTTGAAATGATGTCTAGTAACAAAAATCTGCGCTGGCAACTTCTGTATTGGAATTCCATAGCTGCAGCAATAACAAAAGCAGCAAGACTCAGAATATAGTGGAAAGCATTACAGAAGCTCCCTGGGCCATCAGTTTTCTGGCAGCCAGCCTGTAGCTCCTTAAGAGAATAACTAAGCCTTGCCTGTGTGCAACACATGAATGCCAAAGCTTGCAGGGAAAACAAAAGAATCAAAAAACATTTTTGCTTTCCAAGACTGTCATTGACCATCTATGAAAGAAAAGGATGCAGAATGAATTTGAAAGCGTGGTAATGTCCGCTTTGTTGCAGTTTGCAAATCTTGTCTATTTTAAAAGGTAGCAAATTAATGGCTATAAATCTCACTGGTAGGTGAAGGGAGAATGCCCCTAGAGATTCTCAGAACATCAGATAAGGCAGAACTGGCTATTCTTGTTTTCGTTTCGCTGCTCCTAAATTATACAAACCAACTTCCACTATACTGGCTAACAGTTGTCTGAGATTACTAGTATGATTAACCTTGATACATTGGCATGAACATCTGTCCCTAAAAGAGAGAAATTATGAAAAAGACCTTTTAGAAGCTGAAGGATTTGTGGTTATTCAGGTTTGGAAGCTAGAGGCAAGTCATTCTGGGTTTATTTGCCCAGGATATATGCTTATTTGCCAAGGAATCAAAGAGTCAGGTTATTATATTCAATTATATTCCATTTGGAAAAACAATATATCACTAGGCGTCATCCTTTGAAAACATGCTTGCCACCAGACTGCAGGTGGGGGATGCCTGGCTGCAGTTACCACTGCCTCCAGTCCACTTCGTAAGAATTCACCCGGAGTTACTAAACAGACATTTGTTATCTTCACTGCTTATAAAGAACACACTGCTAAACTTGAAGACTGCCTTCATCTCACCCATGTTCAGGGAACTTTAGCACTTACCGTGTAAGGTTTTATTGCACAAAAGCTGTACTCTGACTACAAAACACAGACATATTGTGCTTGCCACTAGAAGCATCTCTAAGTGAAGAGGGAGCAACACTGCTGACAGCAAAAAGGACACTTCTCTGCAAAGCCACTTCAGCATCACCTGTGGGAAAATTGATGCTGCTTGCAAGGATTTTAATAGAATGCGGGCAGGGTATGTGCAAGTAGGTGTAAAACAACAGCCAGTATTTTATACTTGGATAACACCCAGCCCGTTACCTTTTCACAGGTTACAAAAGCTGTGGTTGTGTAAAGAGATATTATGTGTTGCACAAGGGCTGCCCTAGCATAGAGAATGCAGGAAAAGAGAGTGAAAATTCAGCAGAAGATGTAGGCAAGAGCTGAAGCTGCAGCGCACAGCCCTGAGGTTGTACCAAAGGCTTCTAAAGTATACAGGAGGCTCCTCAATCTTCACAGGTATGTCTATACTGTAGGGCCATGGCTATACCATGCGTGCATGCTCAGCTGGCTTTAGACTAACTTCACATATCTGAGACTGTAACTCTGGCAGACTGTTGGTACCTGAACAAACTTTAAACAATGCATACATACCCGAGTGCATACAATATGTTCGGCTGCACTGCAGATGGATTACAAGGGTCAACATGGATTGTCATGCTATGCATTCAGGGAACACTTCACTCAACTTTGAAATAAGGGCATGTCTTGCTGAAATATCAGCCCTTTAAAAAGCAGCAACACTACACAGTTTCTAAACACTGAGTGGATAGGACGAAACCCCCGAACTGGAATATGGCCCAAGACGTTAAAAAGACATATTGCTCCATTTGAGGGCCAAAGGCTTCTTAAACTTGTACCTCAGTAAAAAAGAGTCTTTTTCATGAAAGCAACAGGACAGCGACAGTAAGAAAATGTCTGTGGAGAAAGAATCAGACCACTGTTCTAGGAAAGAGTGAGGTTGCATCTGTTGATTTCTGTGATACTATGTTTCCCATGTGTTTCTCTGCTTCAGCGTAGATACTGTTATTTAAAACCAAACCCTTACCTTAGACTTCTCCTGATGCAGCTCAATTTGAATGTCCGTTAGCTTGGTCCTGAGTTCCTCATTGGCAGCCTGTAGGGCAACAATCAGTGCCTCAGGCTTTTCGCCCTTGCTACGTCCTTTTTTTGACATGGTTTCTTATCAGTGAGAGTCCACGTGTTTAATTATTTCAAATCCGGACTGCCATCTTCTCCTGTTCCTTTCAGTGCCAGTTAGTTCAGCACCTACTGCGTGAAATTCCTCAAGGTCCTGGACTCAGCTGCTTTGGAAGCCCTGCAAGAAATAAGACATACTATTATTTGTCAGCGGACACTGCAGCATGACAGCTCACATGGCTACAGAACACAAGAGATAGCTCACTTCTCCAAACACTGCAATCTTTGTCTGAAAACCTGCAAGGGAGATCCCAGCACAATCAGGCTTCTGTATTTAAGTCTGGTGTACTTGTGGAGATCCCATATATGCCCTTTTCCTGTTCTCAGAAAGGGGCACCATGCAATGAAGATAGGAGCTTGTTTACCCTAAGCATTAATGCTGCTGAGAGTACAGGACCAGAAAGGATGGGTCATTTAATCCAAGCCTTGCAGTCTGAGGTAACCGCAAAGCAGGCACTTTAGTCTCAAGGATCTACCAACAATATCTTCCTCTCACTCTTCCCAACCCCTGATCTCCCCCACAATCCTGTGCCAAACTCAAAGACTTCCCACAACACACCTACAATTGCCACAGGAAGAGAGATGAAGTGCTGAATTCCTCACCAGCATTCTAGGCCTCTGTAACAGCACAGAACTAACAACATGCAAAAGCCTGTATCAGACTAGAAATTGTCCCCTTTGCCATTTCCAAGGGCATGCAAAAAAATTCCACCAATGGTTTCCGTCAACTGAATTCTTTGAGGACAATTCTGTCCTAAGCCAAAGTGATGCGGTAAGCTTAAACCCAAGCACATCAGCAAGATGTGCCGATCAGGAAGCCAAGGGTTTTTTCCATTTCACCGAGAACACGAGTGTCCCTCTGTCCCATAGACCTGTTGGAGGCGGGGCAGTCGTGTTTGGTTTTTTTAGCATTTCTCTTGGTTATTGGCACTGACTGACAGCCTCTGATAAAGAGGTATTCTGTCTAACCACAAAATAAATGTGGTTTTAATAAGCTCCCTAGAAATTTCTGTGTCCGCGTGTCTCAGCACTGAACAGGGATTCAGATGGTGCCATGCTCACGTTCACACAGTCACTCCGACATTCCTACCACATCCACAAAACCTGCAGAAATAACACACATCCTTTGAGACGATAGCAGAATCCTCAGTGAAGAATGTAATTGTAAACTGAACAAAGCAGATTCACTAATTCTTGCCACACCGATCCTGCTACCCTGAAAGCACTGTCCTATATCACCCAAGGCTTCCTATGCTGCTCCCAGTTACAATACCTCTGAAATCTTGGCATTGCATTGTATATGTACAGCTACAAATGAGAGCAGGATCTGATCCACATTTCCCACAGTGTCTCATATTCAGTACTGGTAACAAAGGATCTAATCATGCTAGTCACACCAAGACTTTTTCACCAGGAGGGCTGAAACAGTACATCAGAGCTGAGCCTGCTGTAGGTGCAGACAATTGAGAAGGAAAATGGGCTTTGGAAAGCAGTTAATAAAAATGCCTTGTTCTTGTCATGTATCATGTGACACGGCACATACAGATCTGATGTAGTGTTGGCTTGGTAAAAAAACAGGCCAGATGGGACAGAAATGGTCAAGAAAGAAGAAATCTTTGGCTGACAATGCCAAATGAATACTAATACACGAAGACTTGTTGGGTTGGAGCAAAGGATCCCACTTTCACAAGATTAACCATGGAAAGGATGGCTTTTGAGAAAGACAACAGAACATGAGCAAAGCAGGAAGAACAATAGATTAAAAAAATCACAGGAGATTATGTCCTGCATAAGGTAAATGCTGCTTTGCCACGTCATTTAGATCCTCAACCACCCTGAAAGCAGAAAGCACTTTCAGAGACTCCTCTGCGCCTCCTTCAGCACAGTGCAGAGAGGCTCTGAGCACACATGGCAGCTCTCGCCCGCTGGGGCTGCCCTCACCACTGGCCCGTTTCAATAGCCACTGCGGCTGGCACGCAGCACCGAGGGCAGCCCGACTGTCCCGGACACCATGCCAGGGCGCTCAGCGAGCCGCTGTCAGGTCAGCCTCCCAGAGGCCAGTGGCACTTCGTAAGAGATGAATGTTTTCACTCAGGAACGAGATACCTTGGATGTTTAGGCTTGAAAGAATAAAGACTGATAATTACAGATACCACCACCCTGCAGGTGGAAGCTGCGGTGCTACCCAAACAGCCACTGCATACGGACAGCGCAGACTGGAACAGCAGCAAAAAAAGCCCACGTCAAATGGCATGCACACTTGAGTTAGGAAAGGAACACAGTAAAGGCAAAATCCAAAATGAGGTGCAAAAAACACAGTCTTCTACAAAAGGGTAATTTACTCCCTAACAGCTAATCAAACAGGCATTTGTATTTTTCACTCTGCAGATGTAAAACACAGGTTTAGCGTGTGTATACAAAGCCATTCTAGGGGCAGCGCTGAGATAATAGAAACTTCTACTAATAGCCCAGATGTGACTTGGATTCTATTTACTGGGGAGTTCTTGTGCTTACTTCTGCTGCCTCTTCCCAGACATGGAGTCAGAAGTCAGTCACAGCTCTAGTGTTGCCAGGCTCTTCCAGTTTTCCCTGAGAGAAATTTAGGAAGGTAATAAGTAGGGATAGATTAGGGGAAATATATCCATCAAAAAAAGAAAAAGAAACTGAGGCAAAATTTCTGTCACCTGCCAGATGGGCTCCAGGAAGCATTCTTGACAGTGGAAAATGCTTTAACAGAAACAGAGAAGTTTTTCCAAGCCTAGAAAAGGCACAGTACCACAGAGGAAAAAGAAGTGAGAGAAGCCTAACTGGTCACTTCCATCTTTAGGGCTATTCTTCTTTGATTATTGAAATAAAGTAAGTACCTCTCAGGATGCCAGAGGGATGATATTTAGGCCTAGAATACATTAATCAAGCTGATGCTACAGCAGATACAATTCTTATATGAAGCTACACACACACACATACATATGCATATACTCCATCGAGCAGAAAAAGCAGGCTGCTTCACCTTTATCTCCTCTTCCAGAATAACCCCCAGAAGATGTTACCCTGCAGTTACCCGGAAAAAAATACTATTTGCAGAGCTTTACTCTGTCAGCAGGGAATGTGGGAGCTGTAGCCTCCAACACTGACCAAAACATATCTATAGAACTCAGAATGCTGTCAGTCACGTCACCTTCATTTTTGCTTATCTATATTTCCTTTCTAAAAAGCACTTTGCACTTCTCTGTTAAATTCCCTCACTTCACCAGCTTTCACCTCCCCCAAGACCTTTTTGAAGATGAGTGTCCTACAGGGCTCCTCTCCGCACGGGGCCGAGGTGCCCGCGCAGTGAGGGTGCAGCCCTGCTCTCATTTCAGCCCTGCGATATGCTGTCACTTACAGCGCCTGCACATCAATATTATGCGCACTGTGGGCAAACAGAGGACCACGCTATACCTCTAGGATTGCCTTGCTGTCACTGGAGTCTCCTGGCTTATCCAACGGCTGCTCCTGCCTTTCTCTGTGCACACAATGAAGGGGATCAGCTGATAAAGCCCCCCACACACAGCTGGAGGCCTCAAGGATAGAGAATGAAGATCCACTACAGGAAGCATAGGTCACGTCCAGAGAAGACAGGGGTACTTAGGAAAGAAAATGCATGTATTTGATATTTTAAAAAGGTAGGGACAGTTGAACAACAAAACGCCCTGTGACTTCTCCCCACAGGACGAATATCCTGCAGTTCTTAAAATCAGAAGCTGGGGGATAAACCCAAAAGCATGAAGCTCGGAGCATTCCATAAACCTGCCTTTACAGTGCACCCTGTTCTGAATTAAACAGACTTACTGCTGCATAAACTGTAACAAGTATCCTTCTTATTTGTAATTCAAGCACCTTATGGCCAAATATGAGGGTTTAGATAGTCTTTGCCTTTGTTCTCATTGGTCTCTGCTCTTCCCCTCCTCAGCTCTCTCTGGATCCCAGTGCCCATCCCATCCCCTTATTCTTTTCCAAACCTTTTGGAGTCTTCCAGGCAATCCCTGAGACCACTGAGTGTGGGACCCCAGGACTGACAACAACCTAAGCACTGCTGAGCTGCTGATCACAAGCTGAGCACACAAGGCTTCAAGGAAAGTAAGAAAGGGCAAACAGACAACGCAGAACATTTTCTATTCCCATGGATGGAAAAGTGGGTTATAAAGCGTGAAGTTAATCTCATTCTCCTCTGACAACACACCAGCAACTCAATGGTTTAGAAACTGAAGGTGGTTTTTTTTGCTTATGAATCCCCTTCCTTACTGCAAGCCTACACGGTTCATTGCTTCCACTAGCATTGTCGGGTTTATTATTATCCTGCAGGCTCTTCCAGCAAAGTCCAGCTCTCACAAACATGCTGCTAACAGTAAATAAAAAACAGCTTCAGGAGTTCTGTTATTTTGCATGCAGTTTGCCCTTTGATACAACTGGTGTTTGATCAAAACATGAAGATCTGCTCTGGAAAGCAAAAGGCATCATTTAATAACTAAATCCATCATAATAACCTTTTGGCATGCAAAACACTGAGAACCAGGAAGCACCAGAACCTTATAAAAGTGAATGACAAGCATAGGTACGCACTGTCTGCCTGGCCTGCCAAGAATGAATGTGATAGAGCTGGAAATAATGTCACCAGGAGTTCAGTGCTGTGTGCAACTTTCCTGGTGAATGAAAAGAAGATCTGGGCAGCAAAAGGATGAAGCAGATGTCAAGGATGGCAGAATGATTGATGAATGTACAACTGCTCTTCAGCAGTCTGTAAACAGTGCATCCTAAAGGGCCACAATCTTATTCCTGCTGAAGTCACTGCAGACTGCCATCTGCCCTTTCTGAACTGTCTCTGAGAAACAGACAAAGAAAATCTTTCAATTTGCCC
Source organism: Himantopus leucocephalus (assembly GCA_003993805.1). NCBI lineage: Eukaryota > Metazoa > Chordata > Aves > Charadriiformes > Recurvirostridae > Himantopus > Himantopus leucocephalus. Next base: position 20,393,587 of record RSEF01000013.1, read on the forward strand.
AAATTAAATGGAGCTCAGAAACAGGAATAAGCCCAGGAGCAGTACTGTCCTCCTCAATCTTCTGACAGCTTCTTAAATTGAAACTTGATGCAGATAATTCCCAAAGTCTTGATGCAACAGCAGGGAGGCCCTAGACACCTCCGAAGCTCCTGTACACCTTGGAAGATACCAGATGGCAAGTCCTTCAGTTACAGCACATCCACCACCCCATATAAGCTTACCGAACGGAGGAGAATTTGAGCTGGGTTACCAAAGCTGAACGAAGAGCTATGGGTATTAACGGCAATTAATTTCAAGAAGTCCCAGCCCATGGTACTGGCTGCAGTTCTGTTCAGGAATTATCTAGTGACGGGAATGACCACACAGGAAGTGTAACAGCCACAGGCCGCACTGTCACCTCCCCTCCCTGGCTTCCATTGAAAGGAAACCTGCATAGCTTGGACAAGAACCACAGCATATTCCTACAGTGTCTCTTGACCTGGACACCAGGCTGAAGAACCAGACTTCACAGAAAGCTATGCGGCACATGTGCTCTGCAGTCTGAATGTGGTTTTCAGTGCCCAATACCAGAGCTTTAAGCTTTTTTTCCAATTAATTTTTGTTTTAATAAAAGCATTTGGCAGCTGTCTCAAAATGCCTCTGATAATGCCAAGATGATTTGCACTGGTGTAGCTACACACTAATTGCCCTGAAGTCATGGGATAGATGCCAGTTATACCATAGTAATTAGAAAAAAAAAAAAAGTACCTCCTGCATGGAAATGTTACCCTTAGATCCAACAAGAGATTTACTCAGTTATTTAGGGTACAGCTCCACAACCAAACCAAGGAACTGGTGATTTTCAGCCATTTTCTTACACCACTCAGTATAAGTGACGTGTGGAGTAAGTTTTACTGAAGCAAAACCTTGGGACAGGTACACAGTACACAAAAGTAATTCTTACATTGCTAAGTTTTCAACTCTGTCTTGTAGGTAGACAAACCTTCTCTCTTTTCCAAATCAGAGCAAAATAGGGTTCGGTTAGACCAGTTATAATTAAACCAAGGACTGAGACTGGTTTTAATGCAAAAAGGAAAAGAGATGAGTCACGGAGGCATAATCTCTTCCTCCTTCTCTTGAAAACGGGTGAAATACTGCTCCCAGGAATTCACCTGTCTTATATCAACACAATGGTACCCATATCCACAGCAAGAGAACAGACAAATCTGTGCCAGGGGAAGTTTAGGCTGGACACAGGGAAGCATTTCTTTAACGAGAAGGTGGTCAAACACTGGAACAGGCTTCTTGGAGAGGTGGTCGATGCCCTGTGCGGGTCAGTGTTCACGAGGCATTTGGACAATGCTCTTAACATGCTTTAACTTCTGGTCAGCCCTGAAGTGGTCAGGCAGTTGGACCAGATGATCCTTGTACGTCCCTTCCAACTGTTCTGTTCTGTTCTGTTCTAACACAAAGGACAACAGACAAGATCAATCTTGCAAATTTAGTCTATTGATTTGAATGAGTATCCCACTGAGACATGGGGAGATATGTAATTGCAAAGATATGTTATTACTCTATTTTACGTAGAGTAGCTCTAAATAGGTAGACTGAGGTCAGTCAAAAAAATGTACCCCTGAAACTGCTTTTTCACTGTAACTTCAGTTTAATTTGAGTAAATTAGTATTTTAGGCAAGAATTATCTTCTTTCTGTGGAATTCTTTTTCATGGAAAGACTGTTGCAATATTCAGATCCCCAAAGTTGTAACTTTTCACCTGTCAAGGTGGCCTATCACTCTTTCACAGGGAAGGGCCCAGTGCATTTGCCAGTTCTCCCTCATACTGCTTTTAATGCATAAAGCTTGAATTTTATGCCAAAGCATTTCTAAATACCTGCTTTACCAATGCTTGCTCACAGACCCTTGCAAACTGCAGTGATGGAATAACCTTTCATAAAAACCCCTGGTGTCTTGCAATACCACATACTGCCCACAGGATGCTAACTATACTACTAAGAGCACTGTCCCTGCAGTCTGCTGTGGACATCTATGCATTTAGGAGGCTAATTTCACTGGCTGCCATGTCCTTACCACACTGAGCCCTCTCAATTCCAAAGGAGGGAAGGGACGCAATGAGATGTACTGGTTCTCGGCAGTACGCATGATCAAATCCTAGATTTTAAGTGTAAGAAGAAACAGTTTAGCACCCTAGATAAATAAATTCCTTTGATTTCAGTGGGACGCACCCTTCAGTATATAGACCTCTCTATGAAGTACACAGGGCACAGTGCTGATGCCATTAGACGTATCAACTCAAGGAAATTAAAAACACCATAGCATTCCCAGATTGTGGGAATAACATGATCCTAATAACTGTTTCAAAACCTGGTAATCTGTTTGACAATGCAACTATTTAGAGATTGCAAGAAGCATCTGTCAGATGTCTGTAAGCAGAAAGACCAGCAGAATTATTTACGATGAATGACTGCCAAGTACAATAGCAGCTGGAGTGTCTCCTATCAGCTTTGCCCTCTACCAGCACGTGTCATTATAATCTGCAGGAATTATTGTTGGAGCCCTTGGAGCCATGAAAACCTCTGGTTAAGCAAAAGAGGGCTTCAAAAAAATTTTTAAAAATCCTATGTACAGATTTCCATCCAAGATGGTAGGATTAATCCCATTCCTAAAGCCTAATAAATTCAGTCTAGAGCTCACAAGGAAAGATTCTATTTTGTCCCTCTCCCCAGAAAATCCATCCAGTAAATTCTGAAGTAACAGCTGCACACATTGCTTTTGAGATGCATCTTGGATGAAAATCTAAATGAATTCACTGAAGAATCTGCCACACTTTTTATGAGAAGTAGTAACACATTGCTGTAGGCTGTGGAGTATTTATCAGCAAGGGATCATAGCTACGCTTGAACTGAGAACTGCTACTGTATGAAAAGCCACATTTGAATCTCCAGGTTTTTTTTGTGGGTTGCTTTTCGGGGTTTTTTTTGTTTGGGGTTGGTTTTGGGGTTTTTTTTTTTGTAAGATCAGTTCAAGCCTAGCTGCATGAGTTAAGCAAGTAGAAGTAGTTTATTTTATATACACACTCCCAGAGGTCTGAAGCAAATATTAGTCTCATAGTATGACAAGCATTGAGTGTGCGGATAATGGTGTGCTGCTTCCCATGGTAGAACAAGCCATAAAAAACATAAATGCCTCAAGGAATGCACTTCATAATCTTTAAGATCGAATGTAAAATGACAATTACAACTGGATGAACAATCCCAATTGAAGCTTCTTCCTACCTAGTCTCTAATCTTCTGTTGGCAGTCCAGAGGTGAACCTGGGGGAAATGCTCCGTGTTTGTACTGTGGTTTTTAGAGTTACATGGAAGATGCTTTCTAAAAAGCATCAGTAGACAGCTCTCTTGCTGTCTTCCCCTGTAAATATGTAAAAATCGCTATTATTATCATACTGAATGTTAATTTGACAAGTTGGGGTCAGGCTATTTAAAAAAAATAATCTCTCTTTAGAGAAGGCCTTTGTCATGAGAGTTGAAGGCTCAAAATTGGCTCCTTTCTCTTTTTTGGTTTCCAGTGAATGAGACAAGTTGCAGAAAATGCCTTCCCAGTCTCAGAGGAATAACAGCACAAGCACAAGAGAAAGAGCACGCTCTGTGGGGGAAGCTCAGCCGAGTATGAAGAGGCACGAGCATGTACCGATCAAACAGCCACAGGCATATATGCTCCAGTTTGCACATGCGACAGGCAAGCCCGTATTTATATTACAGAAATTGCCTGGGGTCTTATCAGGAAAATAGCTGAGGCCATTGTTCTACAGCATTGCAACAGTTCCCTGCTTGACTCTCCCCATTTGTAGTAAGAATCTTAGCCCTTTTATCTTGTTTTACTGTAATAAAGTGCATTAGAGGAATCCAGCCAGACCATTTTTGTCTTCTGAACCATGGGTTTGCTTTTTCTATGAATTACGTACAAGATCCACTTGAAATGCGATGCCCAAATTGTGGATGCAAAATGAACTTCATGTAGGGGACAAACATACTACACATGGTGGATGTAACTTGGCCGTGGGCGCAATGAAAGAAAGGTCACACACTCAGAAAATAATATGCATAATGTAAATTTTGCACCTCCCCTGGTAAACACACTCTGTTATACACCTTTTATGTGTGGCTAGACATACAGACCTACGTTCAAGTGCATACATCTAATGACATAACTTCCGACTTTGTAATTTTTCTTTGTCTGTGAATTTCAAAACATTGCCAATAGTGAAAACGTACATCAGATCAAAGAAGCCTTTAAAACAGTAGTCCCGAGCTCCTTCTAGCCCCAGGGAAATAATCCCGGGCACGTTATTTTCTGTGGGACCAGTATGTACTTTACTCTCCCTGTTGACCTCAGGTTTCAACTGTCACGTCCACAGGCAACACAGGAGGGTTTCAGTGGCAACTTGTGACTCAGAAGAATTGGACCAGCCTAACAAGCCATAAAAAAAAATAAACTTATGTTACACTCCCATCACTCCTGCCTACCTATACCTGTTTTGGAAAAGAAGAGAAACAATCTGCAAAACATGATCTCAGAGAAGCCAAAATTCAGAAGGGAAGAATATAACCAATCCCATTTTTAATCTACCAGCACAAAGCTAACTTCCCACGTGTACAGAATGAAACAAAAGAAAAGAGATAACAAATAGATACCTCTGGGACGTAATAGTTTTCCTTTTCACCTCAGTTGAAAAAGACCTGCTGTTATATTTTGGGAATTCCTTGGGATTCCAAGAAAAACCTTTATCTTATGGGGAATCAGTTTCAAATAAAAAATGAAGAGAGATCATGTGCAGCAATCCCTCTGCCTCAACTACTTCTACACCCTCAGGTGCTGCTCCTTCTCCTTCGTGCCCGAGGGAGCTGGTTTCAGATGGGGGACAGGGGAGGATGGGGGGAGACATGCAGATCGTGAACTGCTAATCACGTACGCCCAGGCATCCAGCCATGAGAATGCATTCAGCGTTTCCAAAACAAGAAAGCTTGCACTCCAAAGCAAGAAAGCTCACACTCAGGAGCACTGCAGCCTTCCCATGTGGCCGTGGCCGAAGGAGAGAAGCCATCCACAGGCCCTTACGGACCCACCTCTGTGCCTCCGGGCCCATTTGTTTTCTGTCTCTCCCTCAGCTGCTTCCTCCCGGCCACCCACCTCACCTCGTTCTTTAATTGACTCCACAAAATACCCACCTGGAGAGCCATGTGGTGCCTGACGACCTCTGCAGTTCCTCATGCTGACAGAGCCACACCGCTGCCCCAACAGCCCCGCTTGCGGGCGAGCAGGAGAGGCCGCCCGCCATGGCCGTGCCGTGTGCCACAGACCGCGCGGGGCTGCCGCCGGCAGTCAGCCCACCACCGCGATGTTTCACCACAGGGGCAGGTTCCAAAAATTAGCTACTTCCAGGCACCTTTCCTGTATCAGAAACCTCAAAACAACAGGTGATTTTGTCGAAAGTTTTTGTCACCTCTGAAGGTAAGTGTGCTGGAACACGAAGGTTCACAGGCCTTACTGCGGCACAGCAGGTTACGCACCACCAGCAGGGCTGGGGAGAGCTGGGTTTTTGCAGCTATGTGCACTTTCTAGGTCATCTCCACACAGCACAGCCAGAGGAGAAATAAGGCCTCAGCATACTCAGAAAAATGCAGCAAATTGGAATTGATCTGGGCGATACGGGAACAAGAACAGCCGGCACCCCCGGGGTGGGCAGGGCGGGCCCTGCAGAGCGCGCTCCCTCAGGCCTCTCAGCGCGGGCCGCCATCTCCTGCCCCGGTCCCCCTGAAGTTATGGTGTAGATCAAGGGCGGTAGGGGTGAGCTCCCCTGAAACCCAGCTGGAATTCATACTGAAAGGTCAAAGCGCACAGGGCTTTATGCCTATATTTAGCAAGCAGGTACAAACGCAAGCCTGAACAGTAATGTTTTAGAAAAGCAGTAAGATGGCAGCTTCCACAGAATTCAGAGAATCAATCAAAACCCCGTTAAAACATATTCTAAAGCACAACCCCTCCTTACAGCAAAGTGTCTCATGAGCTAAATTTGACTCACTCCTTAGTAAGTGCCGGGCTGTTTGGTCTCCACACGCAAAATCTTTAAGTCTCAACACAGGAATAACACTGACTGTGAATGAACAAAAACACACACTGCACCTACTGAGGAACACGGAGACCTACGTTCATTCAAAGTGGTAGGGATCACAGCGCAGGCATCTAGCAAAGGCAAAGCTACAACCAAACACACTCATAATAGCCTTTGCAAGGGCAGAGAAATCAGCTCATCCCAATAACTCTTTCATCATCTGGCCTTCAAACACACAACAGAAATGGACCTAAATAGACTAAGAATGCCTCCTCCTGCATGCTTTGTGCCCAAATATTCAGCGGAATTTGGGTGTGAAACTCTCTTTAAGCTTTATGAAAATTCCAGCTGTAATGTCTTCCTTTAAACAAATAAAACCATCATCAGTTGAAAAAAACCCTTTTTTTCTCATTAGTGGTGGGAAAATAGAAAGCATTTAAATTCCTGTCCATCAGAGCTGTGCTTGCTCTGACAGGTGGCAATAGAGTATAACCCACTGTTTGGAAATATATTGTTTTGCCCTCTGTGCCTGATCGAGAGAACAGAAGTCTCCCAAAGCTACCATCTGTGGGAATGCACAACCAGATTTATAAAGGTAATAGTGTGCCAAGACATTCACAAGGGGTTCTCAGCAGCGCCTGGGCTCCGACTCCCATGTAGAGTGGGGACACTTACCTCATGTTTTTCAAAAATACCATCAGTCCTGTCTTCACTCTTAATGGTCTAAGGAGCTTTAAGTCAGGTCCTGCATTCCTGGGTCTACACTTTAACATCTCAAGTTTCAGAACGAGAAGCCTCTAGTTCAGGTCCTAGCAACAGCCAAGACAGCAGCAACAGATTACTACCACATCTTCTTGTTTGGCAAGAATTCTTTTTTGGCAAGAATTCTTTTTTTCCAGTCCACATCTGAGAGGAGTTTTAGCAGGTGATGTCTCAGTAATGGGCTGGATGCTCAAGTAACAAAAATGCATTGCTTTTGATGATCTAGTCCCATCTATTCCTGCCAGATTCTGCCCCTGGGAAGGAGTAATGCCCAACACAGGTACAAACTGGGA